>MU616763.1:17783-44589 GCA_025201705.1 Dissophora ornata | reverse complement strand
AATCGAACCAGCAGTTGTGTTTTCTATTTTTTTTTTGTCTGTACTGCCATTAAGTGCGTCTCGTTGAATGTGTCATCCCCCAACGTTTTAAAAAAAAAAAAAAAAGGAAAAAGAAAAAAAAAAAAGGCATAACCATCAATAGGAAGAGGGCACGCAATGTATTAGAAGAATAATATACGCTCTCTTATTGTATATCCCATCATAAAATGACGCGTATATATAAAGAGTCGTCTACTTTCCCACTCTCACCACCTTAGCTTCCCTTTTCATCCTCCCTCCACAAAACTAGTGATAAAAATTCCTTTTCTTCTCCTTGTCCTCTGATACTCTCGAAAGTAGCAGCGCATGGTGTCGAATAACGTCCAACCTGATCCCGATTCATCCTGGCATCAGACCCAGCAAGAGAGCGATGGCAGCTATCGTCCTTACGAGCTCGATCTTGAAGATAGAATTGATCCTATCTGCGACAATCCTTTTGATGAAAGCAGCGGTAATCATCGCGATGGCGCTGCAAGTCTGGTTTCGAACACGGTCAGCGAGCGTCATTTGCCAAGCTCGAATTCTGAGTACCAAGCAAACGAGAGCACCCATGTCGTATCCCAAAGTTGTTCAGACGGCGAGACTGCTGCCCCTGCGCCAGTCCCTCTGATCGAACGTCGGAATTTTTCGTCCACCTTGACTTCCGCCTCAACAGAAATGCCTTCTTTTGATGCTTTGTCCCGAGAGAGATGGACGTATAATGACAGTAGAGCAACACCTTCATTGTCTTCTCCGAATATTCTCTCCTCTTCTAACTACACATCCTCACCATTCCAGACCTATACTGGCAGCAGCCGCCAGGCTGGCCAGATCGAAGGATTCACTGCTTGGCGCTCTTCCTTCCCTACCACATACAGACCTCAAGCTTCTCTTTCTTTTCCGCCTGCTTTGCCTTCGTACCTCCCATGTCTCAACCCACAAAGCCCTCTCGCCTCTTGGCCAACTCAACAACAGTATCTCTACGACCAGCAAACTAGAGTCAACATGAATGCGCCTTCTTCTTATTCTCACCTTTACTCACCTCCACATAATGGTTATCCGTCGTCGCCTTCGACTTATCTCGCTGGAGCTGGCGGCTGGCCGACCAACACTGAATACCGTCACCCTTCAGAAACACTAGGTACTCTCTCTGCTTTTAACTCCCAAAACACCGCCAAGTCTGGTTCTGCAAGCGGAGAAAATCGTCAACAACAATTAACAACTCAAGCGGCAACTCAAGCGACAACGACAAGCAGTCATCGCAACAAGAAACGATCTCGAGCCAGGGCCTCGACGAGTTCAGCTCCCATCAGTAGCAGCAATGTCGCAGCCTATGATCACTATAGCGCCTACAGCAGCGATCCGGCATCGGCTGTATCCCAAGGCCCTCATTCTACTGACATGTTTCCGTGGTTGGCCAATGGTACTCAAAGCGGTTGTCTTCGCGGTCCTCCTTCCATGTCTGCAGCCGTGCTTTTAAACACAGAGAGCCACAATGGCTTGCTGGAGCCCTATACTGCCTCCCCACAGGCCAGCTTGGCATCTGTCACCGCGGGGGCTGCAGGTGTTCTGTCGATATTGCCAACGTTGCCCATGGTGGGGAGCACGATAGCAATTGGTCAGCAACAGTCTCAAAATGAGCCAGCCAAGCATCAAGTCCGTCGCCCGCTGAGCAAACACGAGCTGGCAGCGATGGATCCAGATCCAAAGTATTGTGATAACTGTAGAACAACCTCGACTCCGAGCTGGCGAAGGTGTCCCCAAGGACGTATACTCCTCTGCAATGCTTGTGGTCTCTAGTAAGTACACACAAACACCCTCGCTTTCTTTTCACCTCTTTTGCTTGTATTTATTTATTTTTACACTTTTTTCTGTATAATATGCTCTATTAACAACCATATAACGCTGCATATTTTTCTAAATAGTCAAAAGCTGCATGGCAAACCTCGTCCATTCTTCAAGGCACGCGACGGCACCATCAAGATCCATCGTACCCTAGCTGAGCATGCCCCTTGCACCGTTTGTGGAACCACCAAGACCCCCGTCTGGAAAAAAGGTCTTAATAACGAGCTTGTCTGTCTTAGTTGCAACCTCATCGCCAAACATACCGCTATCAAGAGAAGAACCACCAATTCTGCCAAGATCGCTGCCGGTGCCGGTATCACAGCTACCACTGCCACGAGTGCAAGCTTAGACTTTGAACTCTCTCAATCGTCATCCGACTCGAGTCTAAGTTCGAACACTGATTCAAATTCATCAAGTGATGTATCACTAGCTCCGTTGCAGACCTTGCTGGCTAGATCCAGCCTGACATCTGGACCTGGAAGAAGACGAGCTGTCGAGGATTTAGGGACTTCGACCGCGAGGCCGTCTGCGAACAGACACGGCCGACACAATGCTGGCCCCTCTGCCGAAATCAAAGCCAGCGCCAATATCGATAGCGGTAACGGAGATATGCAGAATGGAGCGTCCGATGCAGCCGCTGGTGCCACCGCTCTTCGCGGCAGATCTTCACACAGTAGAAAGAGAAAGGCCCCAACCTCCTCGGAGCAAACCACTTTGGATGCTACGGGCGACGCAAGGCCGATCTATGCTCCGAATGCAGCTGCATATGCTATGGTGATGAGAGGTCCCGAGTTTGGTGGACTGGGATACATGGCGGGATATTCCTCTGCCGGATGGGACCGCGAGCGTCAACAAGAGCTGCAGCGTCAGAAGGGTCTTCAACGCCAACAAGAGCAACAGCAGCTACAAAATCAATCACACAGGTCATTATCCTCGGACGCGCACATGGGTTACATGCCCACACATAATTCGAGCTGCAGCGGCCCTAGTAGTGACTCTAGTGCCGGGTACCACTGGGATCCTCAAGATCAAAAGTGCTATTCTCTGCCGCCGCCGCCGCCGCCACCGTCGCAGCAGCAACAGACACATTCTCCAATGCACTTGCACTCTCACACATACTCTCGCTCGCAGCCGCCAGGTAACGAGTATCACTATCTGTACACGTGCTCGCCCGAATACAGGTACCAAAACGGCCAGCAAGAGTATCCCGAATATCCCGAGTACTCCGAGTATCCGTACTTTTACGAGTCGCACAAGTACGAGCAGCCGCACGGATCGTCATCTTCGTGGCACGAACATCAGATGCTGGGACTCGAAGCTGCGTCGGGGACGCAGACGCAATTGGATCCGGTTTGTTATCATACCACGCATAATGACTCGTATTCGTCGGCGTACTTGTCCCCAGATTTAGTAAGCGATGGGTCCCAGCTACTAGCTCCTGCTCAGGTCAGCCGTGTCGAAGTTTTCACTTCTGCAACGACATCAGCATCATCAGCGACATCGGCTATCCCGATCGTAGAGGCACCATCCCCTCATCTATCCGCTTGCTCTGAGGAACATGCCCAGCGTGGAGATCAGGGGCAGGAATCACTGAGCCATGAGGAAGATCAAGAACCCGAGTCTGTGCAAGGTGACGGCGATCACGCGCCCGCGGCTACTGGCCTCGGCAGGGAGCAGGTGATGTCAGTAGTCTTGAACGCGCCACAGCAAAACTCAAGACGGTCGCCGGTGTACATGGCGTCGTTTTCGTCGGTTCTTTCTCCTAGTCACGGTCACGTTGTTTCTTCTCCTAGCTGTACGCAAGACGAGGGGTTGAAGGAGACGGAAGTTGACGAGCTAAGGGAAGACACAGAGGAGAGAGATGAGAAAGAGGAGAAACGCGCGTTGTCCACCCCCAGTGTCAGCATGGGTAGCAACCTATCTCCAGCTGGAGAGCTTGACTCTGAGGAAGAACACTAGGGATCGCGATGGGGGCAATTAGAACAATTAACAGACTCTAAGATAGGCTTCTGAGGAGCCGAGTTGGAGGTAGTCATTTGACGCGTTTTCGTTCAATGATTAAAGGAAGAAAGGAAAATAAAGAGCGAACGTCCTCTTTGCTCATCGTGTTCATTCTTGGTATATTTTATCAGAAGTGAACTGTCTATGATAACGCTTTCATGGTCTAGTTGCGGCCGAGAACGTGGTAGATCAGTCTCGTCACGAACGGCGACAGAACCTGCTCTTCCTGCTGGTAAAAAGACTGTAATAAAGTAACAAAGGTAATAAGCGTTGTGCGTTAGCAATTTTTTCTCAATCGCAGTTGCGCACCGAGAAAAATAAAAATAAAAACAAAATGGGGATGAGTACTTGCCATGATTAGGGACATGGCGAACGAGAACATCATGACATCCCAATTCTTGACGCCCTTGACCCAGTTCTTGCGGTACAGGATCTTGTACAGACTCTCAGCTGCCTTTGGCAACACGTACATCGCCAGTTCTGCGCGTCGACTCTCCTGCTCCATAAAGATAGAGGCTCCTCCGCATATCAACGGAATCAGCCAGTACAAATACTTGTTATTGCCCACCCGCCAGCCGGCCGCCAACATATTGCGGTGTGCACAGACCTGGGTTTGATAACCCGACACAAAGATGGCCAGGAAGATGGACGAACGCAACGTGTTAAATGTCGTCTTGGACAGCACATTGACAGGACTGGTGGAAAGTAGAGATAGAAGATGGTGATAACCAGGTTAAAAAAAAGCGCTCTTGTTTCGTCTGCTTTAACCACGATGAATGTCATCTGTTACATCTCGAGCAAACTTACTCCTTGAGCAGTTTCTTCATCCTCAGGACGATTAACGGCACGAAATTCAAGGTGGCGTAGACAGGGAAGATCTCCCTCGTCACCTGCGTGAACCGCTCCACATTGGTCTGCCTGCACGAATCGATCCAGGGATGCAGGGCAGCGCAGGGTAGAGCTTCAACAGTTTCAGACATGTTTGCGATTGTCGCGAGCGCGCGTTCCGTGGGTCTGAGGCGCTCAACGACGGTTCTGACTTGGCTCAGATCCAGAGGGAATCCTCGGACCCGTGTACGGTTGAATGCCAGTACCTCAGCGGGCACACGGGCAGTCTTGATCATGAACCCGAAAAACTCCTTTGGGATCGTGTCTGGATGCATCTACAAGAGGAAATTTTGTCATAGAATCAATGAGTTCGTCCAATCAGATTATGCGCCATCAAACGCGCTTGGATGTGTGCCCCTGGATATTTTCCCCTTCTTTTGAGACGGCACTTACAGCGTACGCGTACAAGACCTGGGCAGAACCGATGGAAAATAGCAGAGCATCACCGTGGCGGAACGAGAACTGGCCTCGGAACTTTCCAGCGTTGTACACTCCCTGCATCGATCTGGATCGCCCCATTTCCCATTTTGTGTTTTTGCCCGAGATGGATTGACGTTAGAAGATGAGACAAAAGATTTAAGATTCGTCAGCCTGTTTTACGAACCGGTTTCAGCTCTCATGCAATTTACCTGATGAACATTTGCTGTGCGAAGGTCACTCTTCGCTCATGACTCTCAATCAAGATCGCAAGACCAGCAACAGCTCCTGCGAATAGAGGAATTAAAGGGTGAGAACCAAGAGTCGCGACTTCGCCACTTAGGATAGCATCGCAGATCTCGTTTTGCGCTGATCGTTACCGGCAATGGCTCCGTTGATCCTGTCATCCGTGCCTCGATACAGCTTCAATCCGTTGTTGACCAGCTTCCACAGGAACGAGAACAACCCAAAGAACGATCCGAACCGTATCGCGTCACGGCCCAGGAACGCATCCTTCACGACCCGTCCAAACGATACCCTTTTTTTTTTAGAATAATGCGACATCGAGAGTGAGGATAGCATAAACTTGATGACCGATCGAAGAGATCAATAGAATGAGGCATTTACGGTGTTGCCGGTTTTGATCCTTACTTTCCATTCATCACCTTCAGCATGCCTAAGCAGAGGTTCACCAACGCTTTGGCTCCATACGACACACCAGCCGAGCCTAAGGGGTAGAGCAAGATAATTGTAGCATTCAACTGAGTTCGAAGAGCTACATCCACAGATACGACTGCTTCCGTTGCACATGTCACAAAAAAAGGGGGGAGAAGGCAGTGAGAGTCGAGCAATTGATAAAGGAACACATACGAATGGCTCCGATGACTGCATGCCTCAGCACGCCTTCATAGGTGTTGCAAGGGTAGACGAGGTGGGGGATCGTGGTCCCAGACTTGTACAGCTTGCTTTTCTCCGCTGCCTCTTTTCCCTCAGGTGTGCGATAGCCCTTGGGTCGCTTGCCATTGACCCAATTGGACCGATCGTCCTCTTTATGAGCCTTGCAAGATTTTCGGGGCGACTCAATGGCCTTTGCTGCTGCTGGTGGCGATGTAGAGGGACTGGCCGCCAAAGGACTATCAGCGACGTTGTGGGTAGTCTGATCCAAAGAGGAGGAGAGGGACTCGGAGAGGAACTCCACGTCGATTACAGCGTAGGAAGAGCTGAGGGAAGATGATTCTGGAGTATCTGCCGCGACTTGGGAGTCGGACTGTGAGTCAGTGTCCTTGTCCGCCATAGGGATGAGCACAGGGCAGACGAGATGGAGGGATGGAGGAGGAAAGGATGTCGGGAAGAGATCGGAAGGAGAGATGCTGGTGTCAAAGAGAGATAAGGGTGGGTGTCCAGGCCAAGGGACCACGGGCTGGCCAGCGGTTGGCTGGGGGATAGAAACTTTTGTAAATGCGGTTAGAAATCCCAATTGGAATTCTAGGATGGTCCGTGTGCACAATTAGCATCACCTTTTGCAAGGGAGCATCATCATGTCTTCCGTCTCTCTTCTCCTGAATTCTCATCCCTACCACGATTGCTTTATGGAATAACAATTCTCTGAGTCCATCAATCTCTCCAATTCTCTCCTCCAACCCGATGGTTTCTTCATGTGCCTGAGCGTCATTCAAAATAAGGCCAACCCAATAAACAAAGCGCGCTTCGACGTTGCACCAAAGGCCCTTTTTCTTCTTTTATTTTCCATGTGCGTGCGTGCGTTCGTGCGTTTGCACTGCCGACACAATGGACCTTTACGTCCTCATGGACATGATGCAGCAGCAATGCGATGTCAGGTTTGGTTACGGAGGGATTCCAGACTGGGCCATGCTCGTCGGAACAGTATCTTTCTCGCCAAACCCTCCATTACCAAAGCAAACGGTTGGAAGAGTGGCATTGGGTGTGAACCTCGTCAGGGGCGCTATTAAGGAGGGTCTTCATCTGACGCTGGAGCCCTGACCCAATTGATGGACTGTCGTTCGAAGATACTCCAAGTGCTACGTTGGCAAATGCGATAGTGTTCTCTGATTAGATGCACTCGCTATGACTGAACGAGTTGGGGGTTTCTTGCCCACTTACAATTGGGTCGACGGCTTGATTGCCTAATAGCTGATCACCAAAGTCCTCGAGAATCTGGACCATCATCTCTTGCTTGAGCTTTGAGATGGGCCGCTCCTCCACAACCTCACCGGCATTGGTGTCTGGAGGAAAGCAGGTCCTATGTAGCGCTAGGAACGCGTTGGCATCATCTGCACTGATTACTGTAGCAGCAATTGCGGACGACGTAGAAGATCCTGATGGACGCTGAATCACGGACAATAATGCGGCTCGCATGCTGTCGATTTGTCTATTACGACTATCAACATCAATTGCGTTTATTCCAGAGCGCGCGCCTCCAAACTCATTTGCAGCCACGCTCTCAATCCGGCCCTCGCCCTCATCATTGTCTGCTGGAGCGCTCATCGTAGGGAATGTCATCCATTCGCCGGAATAGACACTGGGCCGGGAGGCAGCTGAACCCGAGGCAATGTCTTTGCTGGCGCGTCTCTTCTCAATTGAATTGTCCATTTGAGGTCGTTTTGTGAATCAATAAGATCTTGAGACGACCCAATTGGTGGCGTCTGACAATGAAGAGGAGCAGCCGCAGAGTAGCACGTGCAGCTCCAGAAAAAAAAAGAATTGCGGGTTCGTCCTCTGCGGTGTAGCTTGAGGACGCGTATCGACTGGTCCGGAGGGGGCTGTTTATGGCGCCAACAAGGCTTTAGTACTTGTCCTGGACACAGCAAGGTTGGACACCGAGGAAGCAACGTGATGATGTGAACGATACGATAGCCAAGTGTCGATGCGCGTGCGATAGGGTGGCCGATGCAATGGAAACGTAGGTCAGTTCGTGACATTCACTCAATCCAATCACGTCGGATAGAGATTTCTTTTCTTTGTTCGTTTCTGCGACAGCGTTTTGTGCACCTCTTCCCATTTCTTTCGCCTTCCACCTCTTTCGTCTCTTTCTTTCTCACTCATTGTCGGACGCGCAGCAATTGTTAAAAGAGCACGCACTCGTATCTGCTCGCGTCGGATGTTCGCAGCTCTCCTCGTCCTCGACCGCAGCGCAACGTGAGCAACATCCTTTTTCGGTAGACCTTTCTACATGTGTTGCCGTCACCGAGTATATCGACATCTTCAGCACACATCCATCTACGCTTTGGAAGATATTGAAGGGCTGAGAAAGCAGGAGCCTTTCGACAATAGGCAAAGTCTGCATGCAGACGACACGGACATTTTATCACGCACCTCACCTATCCCAAAACCTTCTTTTCCTCCATTTTTTTTCTTTTTCTCTTTTTCTGTAGATTGGTCATACTTCCCATTCTCATTCCCCCGCGCCATCTCGCCTCGCTTCCTTGTTGATTCCACTTTCATTCAACGCGACAGAATCTTACCTGTCTGCTCATCAAGGAGCCCATTGTCTTTTCTTTTAACACATCGCCTCAATGGACCTGAAGTTGCTGTTGTCCCCCGTCCAAAAGGACCCCGAGCCCGACTCGGCCACGTCCCCGAGCAACAGTCGCGAGGAGCACGCGACAGACGATAGACCCAATTGGCAATATCGACCAGAGGATCGCCATTACGAGCAGCAGCAGCAGCAGCAGCAGCAGCGCCAGCAGTATCAGCAACAACAGTACCCGCCTCAATATGGGCACCCTCATGAGCAATATCAACAGCAAGGTCAGCAGCACAGCCGGGTACAACAGCAACACCCCTATTACCCGCAGCAAGAGGAGCATGCATCCCAACGTAAGTTACGCGCGGCGAATTCCTTTCCGTCTATCATCTCAGATCTGCAGTCGATCCCACATCAACGGCCTTTCGTCCTTCTGAAGACCGCTGCATGCTCCTGCGCCATCGTAGTCTTTTCTTTATTACTGATCTAGAAATGAATCTTCACTTTCCCGGCCTTAGTCCCGCCTCTCCTTTCAATTTCTGCATCCACTCCCCAAGCGGGAGAGTCACCGCAACCTCCACAGTATTTTGTTCCGACCCACAGAGCACCTCCTCCGCCGGTACTTCCCCCCCCATCGGGCCTCAATCTCTCCTCGTACAGCTTCTTGTTAATGGAGAAGAGAGATCGCGAGAGAGAAGCCATGGAGAGAGCAAATAGAGGCTATTTGATGGGCGAGCTATCATCGAACAAGAACGAGTCTGCGTCGTCATCCCCTAGTGCTCAGCACTCGGCCAGGTTCCCCTCTCCACGGATGGAGCCAACTCGTCAGGCTCCAACCGGGACTCCTTCGTCCACATCGTATGGTTCTGACGCACGTTACTACAACTCCCAGCAGCCAGGGTCCGAGAGGACGCCTTATGGTTATCCGCCGGATGCACCTCGCCACCCAGCGCAGGGATACGATGCACCCTCACAGTACCATCCCTCGGGATCATACCAACAGCAGCCATACCCGCCTTACCAGTCTCATGGCTCGCCTTACTCGCCCCCATTGCAGTACGGGTATCAGCAACACCCGTCCCAACACCAATACGGCTACCAACACCCACATCCGAGCCACTATCACAGTAGCAGCAGCGCGAACATTGGACAGGAGTCGCCTTATGGCCAGGCCCAGGTAAAAGCAACGGAGCCGTGTGGTTTTATTTCCTCACTCTCACGACCCATCTTATGACACACGCGCAACACGTCGAGGATGTGTGTCAATCATCATATCACGTACGCGACATCTGTTGGCTCCAAGTAATTTTCCTTGTACGGACATATTCACTTTTGTGGTGCTGTCCCGAAAAAAAGAAAAACGCCACCGGCTTGTACTCGCAAGCCAGGGTCAAGTCCCGCCTTTCTTCTTTCACCCCCTCGATCTCCCATTTTGAGTTGACCGTTGTCCTGGATATACCCTGGGCACTAACTCGTGTTGGGTACAATTAGCCTTGTTGCACCACGCTCATGACACCAAATCCATCTCTTGTAGCTTTACACGAAGGCAAAGCGCTCTGGTGTACGGCACTTTATGATTGAATAATACATGATGTAGTACTAACCCAGGTCATACCTGATGAACTACGTTGTTTAGGATTACTCTGCTGATCTACAGGGCCCTACGTCATATCAGCATCATCCTCAAATGCCTCCTCCGCACCATAGGGCCATGAGTCCAGGCCTCTTGGACAGGCCACGGTTTGCCAATGCCAATTTGTCTGTCTTCAGGCAAAGCGCCGCCGAGGACAGCGACGGGAATGCCAGTGTCTCTTCCAGTGGAAGCCTTAAGCGCAGACGCCGTCCCAACAAGACTCTCGGTGGCAAGAAGTCTTTGTTGCCTGGATCGGCTCTTGGCGCAAACTCGATGGGACGTTATCCCATGTCAAGATCATCATCACATGGATCCGCAGAGGGCAACGAGGACTTTTATGACGACGATGACGAAGACTCGCTTGATGAGCACTTTGATGTCAGGAACGGGCTCCAGGGACTCAACCTACAAAAGTCTGTCAAGTCATCAGGTACAGTTAAATGTTAGTTTGTATTCATTGGAACCACATCCATTCAGTTGTTCGTTGTACTCACGCTGCCATTGGTGGTAATGAACCTCGGTACACAGTAACAGACCGTGCCAAAAAGACACGAACAAAGGCCGAAAGACCGTTCAAGATCGGAGAGCTAGTCGAGTCAATGAAGTCAGATACCGACGGCACATGGTTTGCAGGGCGAGTCCTCGATCTGGAAGACGACCCGCACGACCATATCAATCCAAAGTCTGTCTTGGTTCATTTTGAAGGCTTTTCTCCTCACCACGATGAGTGGGTCAAGCCCAATCAGTTGCGCGCCTGCTCTACTGGCAGCAGCTTCTTGCGATATGGCCCTAATGGCCACGAGCCAGCTGACAATTGGATTGCATATGAAAAGTTTTATCATTCGGACTTGGGTCGAACAGCTCGTCGACATACTGGACTAGCCTACGATCGAAGGATGCTTCTTCACAAGTGTCAGTGCAATACCAACCCAGAGGAGAGGCACCACCCAGAGCAACCAGAGAGGTTGGTTGAGATTTTGTGTCAATTCCAAAAGCACGGAATGCTCAGTCTTGTCAAGTGGGTCCAAGGAAGGGAGGCCACAATCGAGGAACTGATGGCAGCTCATACAGATACCCACGTACGGAACTATTGCTGTACCGCTGCTCAGAACAGGCAGTATGCGCGTGAGAACGGAATTGTTGACCCTGATCTACAAACTGAGGACGATGCTGAAGACGAGGCAGAAGAGCCAGAGGAGGAGAATGGGGAGGACAAAGAACCTACCAAGAAGCCAGAGAGACGCGGTCGACCGAGAAAGTCAAGGGGAAGTATTCATGTTGCCACCACAGCAACCAGTGCTCCAGAATCAATCGCTGCATTGACGTTGGAAATCTCACCAATTTCCGCAGGAGCTGGTGGACCCGAGGATATTGAGATGGCGCAGTCCTTATCTCCAACAGAGATAAGCAAGGACGGAATGGAAATCGATCTACACTCACCAGCTCTTGGAAGGAGGCGTTCCAGTATGCGAGGGTCGGCCATGAGAATGTCTTCTCTTGTTAGCATGTCTTCGACTCTCTTTGCACAAAAAGAAGAGGAGTTGGTTCCTGATGAAGTTAAAGAGGCAGCCTTGGTAGTTGACGACGACGACGATGATGACGATGACAAGGCGACGCAGGTTGGCCCACCACCCAGTGAAGCCGCTCTAGCTGTTGCTGGCGGCATGGATCCAATCCTAGCCAGCCAACTTTCAGACCCACCAAAAGTAATACCCAAGATAGAGCAGGACGAAGGTGTTGCAGCCAAAGGCGAGCCCTCGACTGAGAACGAGAATACACCAGCATTGGACGCGGAGAAGATTGAGGAAGGAAAGAATGAAGGAACTGCAGAAGCCATATCTAAAGCTGTGGGGCCACTAGACAGCGATACCGCTCCAGAAAAACTGAAGCTCGACCACGGAATGTCCTTGGCCAATGTCATTGAAGGTGACCGGAGATCTTCACGGAGCACGCAAGGACAATCTGGAGCCACGGCTGTGCTAAGCGACGCAACAGCTGCAAAAATTGCCGACAAAGGTGCAGTCGAGTCGCAGGCCAACGAAGGAATAGAAGCTGCAAATAAGAGCAAGGACAAAAAAGCAGTAGAGAAGAACGACAAAGCTCAGAAGGACTCTGCGTTGACAAAGACTCTAGCGAAAAAGAAGGGGCATCAGACAGTATCGCCTGCACCTGCACCCTCTGGTGAATCTCCCCTCATTCGACCTCCTGGATTGACATTCACAATGAGTTGTGGACAGCTGGGTATCGCGGTCGACACGACATGGAATCCCTATCACTCTAGCACAGCAGCCAAGGTCGCAGCAGGATGTTTGATCAATCTAGTAGACCAGGTTGTGACAGGGCGATGCAAAAATGGATTTGCCATCATTCGGCCTCCAGGGCACCACGCTGAAGAGGATGAGGCTATGTATGTTTCGCGTTTTTATCGTTGCCGTGGAATGTGCGAGGTTGAAAAATGCTGCCGGTGTGCCAGTGTTCTCAGTAGCTGTTGTTGACACACATTTTCCACTACTGTTCATCAATAGGGGTTTTTGCTTCTTTAACAATGTGGGCGTTGCTGTTAACCTGACTTTGTCAAGATACCCGCTCACTGTGCAAAAAATTTTGATCATCGATTGGGATGTCCAGTAAGAACTTTTACTTTGGATAGCCTTCAGATACTCTGGAACGGGGTTTTTTTACTAACTCACTCTGACCATCTCCCCTTAGCCATGGAAATGGCACGCAGCAGATCTTTTACGAAAATCCCAATGTTTTGTACATATCACTCCATCGATGGGATAACGGCCATTTTTACCCCTTCACAGGCTCCCCTGATGAGTGCGGAGAGGAGGCTGGCGAAGGCACGAACGTCAATATTGCATGGTCTTCCTATGGTCGAGGTATGTGTTCGCGCATTATCCGTTGTCTATAAAGTTCCAGATATGATTCAATCGACGCTAATTCTATGTCACAACCGTAGGACAAGCAATGGGCGATGTAGAGTACATTGCAGCCTTTTGGTATGTTCTCTTGCCTATCGCAAGACAATTCCAGCCGGATCTTGTCATGGTCTCTGCTGGATTCGATGCTGCTGATGGGCATGCTGCCAATGTAAGTGTTCAAGAGCGTATATGTTGTCATATTTATGTCAAACAGAGGATTCTGTTGACCTCAACTAACAAAAACGCGTCAATGACAGATTGGAGGATATACAGTGTCGCCCCAAGGATTCGCAATCCTGACGCGTCTTGTTCAGACACTTGCTGGAGGACGCGTGATTCTTTCCCTGGAGGGTGGATACGAGTTTGAGCCACTTGCGCTTTCCGCTACCGCATGTCTTGAAGAACTGTTGCCACACTCACTCTTGCCTGCAACGGCAACGACACGTGCGTTTCCATATGCTTCCTTCCAAGGAACGTTGAACAGCGTGAAACCGAATGCAATGGCAGTGTCGTCGTTGCATCAGGTCCTGAAGTACCAGCAAAAGTATTGGAAATTCCCACCCGAGGTGCTGAACCCGAGCTTCAGATTCCAGTTGCCCGCAGAGTGGAAGGCCACCAACAGTTTGGCGACTCGGCCAAGGAGAGAGCGGACCACGCGGAGGAAGGTCCCGATTTTGGACTCTTGAACAAAAAAACTTGTTTCAGCTGGAATAAAATACACAAGGAAACGAGCTGGTGCTTTGTGGCAAAACGGATGATTGTGTGGTGTAATGAGATATCTGGAGACAATAAAAGAAAAACAGAATGAAGGAAGAGACGGAAACAAAAGGGAGTGAAAGGAGGAAACGGCGTTTTTGATTTCATGTGGGACCAGGCTGAGTCACAGTAATAGCGGTGAATGGTCGAGTTTGGTTGCCGAAGGGACAGAAAGACGCGGGATGGAGTGGGATCGGACGAGGGAAGGAGGGAGGGGTGTGTTCCCGAGGAGGGAGGCATCAATTGCACGTCACCCTGCAGGGATGGGACGAGTGGGTGGGTGGGTGCAGCAATAC
Source organism: Dissophora ornata (assembly GCA_025201705.1). NCBI lineage: Eukaryota > Fungi > Mortierellomycota > Mortierellomycetes > Mortierellales > Mortierellaceae > Dissophora > Dissophora ornata. The sequence continues at coordinate 30,327 of MU616763.1, read as the reverse complement.
AGCGATGGGAGCGGAGTAGCATTAAAAATGATATGCGTGGTATTTTCACAAGACAGCAGATGGCAATGCCCGTGCATTTTTGCAGCTGATGGTGGTTCCTGCACAAGTAGGACACTCCTCCCACCAACCCTTTGTTTGTTGTTTGGGGTGTTTGTTGGTGTCCCGTTGGCTCCCTGCATCCCCCACACGCCACACACGCGCTGAATAGCCATTTCGATTTGATAATTCCTCGCTGCTCGTGTTTCCTGCTCGGACAGCCACCGTCCTGGTGTTCCCACCGTCTGGACCCATTTTCTATTGTGCCTCGCCTTTTTCCGCTGGCCGAACAGCAGCAACCTTCTTTTGCCATCAACCATTCCCATTCTGCCATGACCCTCCTTTCTCTATAGCAGCCACATTCCCACTTCCACTCCACGCCACCTTTTCTTATCCTAAGCATCGTCCGAGGAGAAAGATTCATCTCTACTCCGTCTTCCGACCCTTGCTTGGAGCAACGTTCCCCCTCTGGCATCTACTTTGTGGCAAATGTCTGCCACATTCCAGTCTGAACCAACAAGACCCCTGCCCCTGTTTGCATCGAGCCTACCCTCTGGTGCTGAGCGGGCGATGTTCGCCTCCTCGTCGTCCTCGTCCACCGCCTCCTCGTCTGGTTCCTCCAACTTTTCGTCGCCTTCGGCTGCGTCCTCCGCCGCCTCCTCGTCTCGTCGTACCCCAGCATCGTCTTCAGCCAGCGCAACCGTCAACACCGTGCCCATGACGACCTCAGCAGCTTCAACTTCAACAAACGCATCGCAGCAGCCTGCCTCGACCTTTTCCCAGACTTTCTCTGGAATCTCGGCCACAGGAAGATCACTGTCGAGCATGGTCTCCTCAGGACTACAGCAGCCTCGCCACCATATCATGGAGCTGCTTCATGCCTTTGACGTGTCTGACTTTGCATCCTCTGCCCGTAATACACTCTCAACCACGAGCAGCATAGTCTTTTCACCACTCACTGCTCAAGCGGTCAAGGGTGATCTTACAGGTATTGCCTCACTAACAGGACTCTCCGGTATGGCCCCACACTTGATGGCGACACAGTATCTAAGGAGAGCTACAGCCAACGCTCAGTCATTGGCCCTCACAGGAGCACGGCAGGCGATACCGCTGCCTGCGGACCAGCTCCTATCAGAAGACATACCAGAACCGGCAGCTAGGGTATCGCTGTTCCAGGGGTTCAGAGCGACGTATCCACACTCAAAGAGCGGCAAGAAGAGCAAGAGTCAGAACAGGAGGAGGAAAAACGGATTTGGAGAGGGTAAGCAAAAAATTGCCGTTCAACGCGGTCGATTAGCGTGAAGATTACGCGCTCGGCTGACTGTATTATATTCAATTGGGCCTGGATAGTGGAAGAGGATAATCCCAACAAGGCATTCTCGTCGTTGTTGAGCGAAAGAGAGCGGACCATTAAGGAGCAAGTTAAACTACAAGGCCAAAAGGTAGGCTGGAGATCCAGAGCTTGCTGTCTGTTCAGCGATAGAATTCCCATGCGATTTGATCGCCCATTGACGCTATTCTGTCGATCTGCGACTTGTTTATGTAGACCGTCATACAATCGGAGCTGAGCCAAGTTGCGGCCTCAATTGAGACACTGGTCGCCCGACAGACCAATCTTGGATACAAACTGAGCAAATTGACAGAGCGCGAGGATGATTTGGCTGATACACGTAAGGCGAGATAATCTCACCGGCATTTATCTTGCCACAAACGGCCATTCACGCCCAGGGACTCAAAAATCTGTTTTTCTTATATAGTGGAAGATCTGAATGAGAAGCTAGCATCAATCTCAGAAGGAACAAAAGCACAGGACGGCGAACGTGAGTCACCAGCAAACGGTACCATTGATTTTATTTCCCGAGAATGTGGTACGATATTCTGCGGGCGCTAAAACTATCGCCTTATTTTACCGTTTACAGGCCTTCAATTGAGCTACAGAGAAGAAACGCTCGACTCTGGCACTTGTATGCATACATTTTATGGACACGACGGCGTGATTACGTCCTTGGACTTGAACGGCCCCTACGGAACACTCGTTACGGCATCGAAGGATAATACGACCCGGGTTTGGGATCTCTCAACGTTCAAGTGCCTTGGTCAATTGCCAGGACACCAGGACTATGTGGAATGCATGCAACTTATCCAAAACACACTTGTGACGGGATCAAGGGACAACTCAATCAGGACATGGAATCTCGCCGATCTCAACCACGCCCAGGCAATGCGCGGAGGTTCACCAACACCATCTGATTACAGCAGCCGTTCTGACAAGGTCAATGGGGGATCACCCGATCTTATGGGTTACTCAAGGTCATCCATTGATACATTGACGGCGCTCGATAACTGTTGGACAAGCACCATGAATGGTCATACTGGACCCGTCACTTGCCTGTATTATGAAAACGAGAAATTGCTTTCCGGATCAAACGACAAGACGATTAAGGAATGGGATATGGAAACTGGTCAATGTGTATCAACGATGGACTTGCTGTGGGCTATGGGAACGTCCAATTCCTGGTCAGATTGGATGGACATCGACCTCAAAGATGAGAGTTTTGTGGGCAGTCTGCAGTTTTGGCAATATGCGCTTTGCAGCGGCACTATCGATGGTGCCATCCGCATGTGGGACCGTAAGTTGATGGGGCACTTTTCATTTCAAATGACATTGTATTATGTATGATGTTACAAAGAGCTGATCATGATAACCGCGCAATTTAGTCCGCACGGGTCAGTCGCACCGTACTCTTGTTGGCCACACTGGGCCCGTGACTTCTTTGCAATTCGACGAATACCACGTTGTGAGCGGGAGCAGGGACAGAAGCGTCAGGGTGAGTTCTTGTTGCGGAAACAGTGATGATGAGGATGAATACGGTATGAGAACATGCCGTTTATAGATTCTTCTTCAACTATCACTTGTAGATTTGGGATCTCAGGACTGGAGGCATCCAGGAAATCTTGCAGTATGAAGACCCAGTCAATAGTTTGCGGTTTGATACATCCAAGATTATTGTTGGGTCTGGAGACAGTCTCAAGGTGAGCAAAAGCAGCGAGCAATTTTGTTTTGTACCCTACTGTTTGCTATGTTGAGAAGGTTAACTGATGGTCGTCTGTGGGTTTCTTTTGACACAGATATACGACCGTGTCGCGCAGCAGCACTCGTACTATACTGGCCACACGAACACGGTGGAGTGTGTACGGTTCAGCGACTCGGTGCTGGCGTCTGGTGGACAGGATTCGACGGTCCGCCTATGGAGTCGGTGAGGAGAGATCGGCACTGGGCTCCATTGTACAAATAATAAAATCGTGTCTCGAAAAGTGTATGTCAGCCTCGTGCATCTCATCTCCGTCTACAGCTCCAAACAGTCGGTCGATGCATGTGCATTGTCACCCCTTTTGCACGTTGTGGTGAAGGGAGAGAAGAGAGGAGCAGAGCGGAAATAGGAGCAGTGCTGTTCGCTCGTCACAGGCTGCCGTGGAAAGAAATCAGCACTTCAGTCAGTCAGGAAAGTAGACACGCACGACACATTGAACAACTGTATTCTCATCCCATTCATCGATCCTCCCTAATCCTCCAACTCTCCCTCTCTCGCACATCTCATTCGCTTCATTCTTTATTCTTCATCCCCCTGACTTGCGTCTATCTCATAGAACCTATCGTTCTTCCACACCTCCAAGTACACATTCTGCCCTCTCTCTCTTTTTTTTTTTATTCCTTTTCATTTTGCCATGACCCAAGAAAGGGTGCCGCACGAGGTGGAGAAGAACGGGGCCAGACCCCTGGACTCCGCCTCGAGCACCTCAATGTCGACGGCGGCTACAGGCACCTTTGTTACCAGCCGTTCCCCGTCCTCGTCCTCGTTCTTCTCCCGCTCCACCCCCGTGACGAGGCTACGATACCGCCAGCTGGTGCAACCCATCAGCCCAACAACGCTCGAGCCTGTCCCCGAAGCCAAAACGACGACCACCGACAAGAGAAGCGATGCTCAAGTCGACAACGCCTCGTCTGGAGGAGCAATGCGGTATCCACGAGTGGAGCTGTCGAGTCTTGATCTTGCGAAACCCCGCATTTATACCCGTCTGCTATACTTTTTCCAAGCAAACAACAGCGCCAGCTCTGGATCCTCTTCGCCTGACACGGGCTCTTTATCATCGTCATCAGCCGGCGTAGCAGCAGGTGCAGCTTCAACTTTATCGACGTTCTCACCAACCACTTCGCCTTTGCCGCATAAAAAGACCAGCTCAAAATCCCGCCATCATTATCACTACCACCAATCGTCCTTCATGGACCCGATGCTGCTGCAGGCCTCCCTGGCCTTGGTCCTTACAGATTTTTTTCCTTTAGCAGGACGAATCTGCGATAGCGACGAACAACTGGCAACATCATCGTCGGGAAGTGGTAGTAGCAAAGGATCGCAGTATATTGAGTGTAATGATCGCGGTGTCCTTTTTGCAGTCGCGGACACAACTGTGACGATGCAACAGATCCGCATGGGCTACTATCAAGATGCAGTGTTGCCACCTCAGCTCTTCCCCGTAGGACTCTACCCAGCCTCGCTTCGTGACCCTCCCCTGTTAGGCATCCAGCTTACTTATACCCAGGACCAGTCGTTGATTATGGGTGTTGCCATGGATTCGTCAGTCATGGATGCCACTTCGTTGGTGTCGTTTATGGATGCCTGGTCAAGAACCACTCAAGGAAAGGATTTTGCCCCGTATCCGATCCTGGATCGGTCGTTCCTGGAGAAATACGGAGAGAGTCATGGCGCGAATGCTGTTTATAGACATCAACGGGTCAACAATTCACCACCACCGCCTATCCTGTTTGATAACAATCTGGACAGCGAGCTTGACAGAGGTCTTGGCGATGCGGATTTACACACAGAGGACGACGACGATGCTGACCATGATAGAGAAGGCGTGGATGGGCAAGTTGGTCTGGGGGATGAAGACAAGGATGGTGGCTCAGTAGGTGTTAGCAATCTTGAACGAGTACAAAGGCGAATGCAGTCGCTTCATGTGGGGTCAGGCGACAAAGCGGCAAACGCAGCTGATGGCGCTAAAGCCGACAACCCAAGGGTTGTGACAGATCAGGCAAAATATTTGGAGAGGCCTGCCGAGGATATCTCGGAACTCGCTGAGGATCGACTTGGTAATATTGGTGGCAGTGGTGTTACAGAGACAGAGCTGGAGGGAGGAAACCTCCGTCTTTTCCATTTCACGAAAGGACAATTGGAGCGGATTAAGAAGTTGGCGTCAGAGCAGAATATCGCGGCGGCGGCCTGTGCGGCAGAAGACAAGGAGATTAGTGACAAGTGGGTGTCGACGGGCGATTCGTTGATTGCATATCTGTGGAAGATGTCGACAATCACGCGGAGGATGGAGCCGGATTGCAAGCTGATGTGTGGAGTTGTTATGAATGTACGGAACAGGGTGAAGCCTGTCGTCTCTGAAGGATTTATTGGCAACGCCATCTTGTAAGTTCTGGATCGATTGGTTTGATATTTAGATGGGAGCTTTCCATTTCTAATCTTTGTCATGGCTACCCCTTTGCATGGCACTGTAGATCGATATTTGTGCAGATGCCGGTGCACTCGTTGTTGACGACACCCCTGTCATTACCGTCGCGACTCTTGCGAGATGAGCTGCTCTTGCAAACTCCAGAGCAGATTTGTTCGGCGATCAATTGGATTCAGAAACAGGAAGACCCGCGCCTGATTGAGACGAATAGCAGTAATCCATTTGGGCACGACTTTATGGTCTGGTCGTTCCGCAAGCTGGACATGTACTCACCTGATTTTGGTCAGGGCCGACCATGTAAGGTCCGGATCGGTCGCGGCGGATTTGGTGGAGGTGAGGGCATGTGTGTCATTATGGATAGTAGGCCCTCCCAGGGCAGTGGAGCAAGCGGCGTTGGTAGCAGCAGCAGCCCAGCAGGCGTGGGCGAGACAGGTGTCGATGTGTATCTAGGACTTCAGGGCGAACATCTGCAGGATTTTGAAAAGGTGCACAGAGGGTTCATGGAGGGCCTGTTAGAGCCGGGTGGAGGGTCTTCGAATGAGTGGGAGTTTGTGTATTAAAAGAAGAAAGATAGACGAGAGAGGAGGAGAAAGCAAACGCCCTATTCAGTCCAATTTGTTGTAGTTCATCGTCCCCCATAAATGTGTATAGCATGTCCCCCTTGCTGGCCCTTGTTTCTGCTGCTGCCAGCACAGTCACATCCGTTTTTTGTTGTTGAAAAGCTTTGCCACCGAGGCATGCTTCGCTCCCTTCTCACGGCCCACCGCATTCCAGCACCAAACATGACCATCACCATCATTCGCCAAGTGCCCTCTGCCACGGAAGCCAATATCCGCTACACCCAGGAGAATGTCACGCTCCATGTCACGCCTGTGTCGACCCTGATTCAACACCCTGGCACTCTGTACATCGCTGACGAGTAAGACCCCCCCTCTTTTCGCTTGTTTTCTTTTACGTGGAGAATAATATCGCAAGAACATCCTTGCATAAGAAGAACTCCCATCTAATGTCTTATGTATCAACCATTTCAGATGTCTGTACTTCTTTTCCGCGGGATCTAATACCGGGCTCGCGATCCAGTATCCATCGATCATTATCCACGCGATTGCGCGCGAGTCTCGCGTTGGACCTAACATCTACTGTCAACTCGAAGGATCTCTTGCGGCCATGGAGCCTGCAAAGGCCAATGGACACATTGCCAATGGAGCGGGCGTTGAAGGCGATGAGGACGAGGAGGATGACGAGGACGCAGTTTTGGAATTGAGCTTTGTTCCCGCAGATGTGTCATCATGTATGTGAAATCGGTCCCATACCGGCGTCTTCTCCTCCTGCTCTCTTGAGCTTCTGTACTCTGTATTGACCTCAATTGCTTTTGCTTTTACTCGCTGATTCTGTTTAGTGGATACGATCTACGAGAACCTGTCGTATTGTGCCTCGCTCCACCAGGACGAAGATGCAGAGGATTACAATATGGATGAAGATGATTATTATGATGACGAGAACGATCATGACGGACTCTACGCAGACGCGGATATCCAGGGTGGTTACATCCCGAAATCGAGTAGTGCCACTGCCATTGGTGTTGCACCATCATCAATAACAGGATCAGCATCTACATCAGCAACACAAGGCGAACTCGAACAAGTGCCTGCGATTGATCTGCAGAGCGGGGAGTGGTATACTGGTGACCCAGAGGCGGATGCGAAATTCGAGCTGAGCGAGCAGGGTCAGGTAATTCTTAACCAGTGGCAACACAATCGGGATCAGAACCAGAGTGAAGCACAAGGACAGACTCCAGGAAAGCGCGGCAGATTGGAAGGTGAAGGTGAAGATCAGGATATGGGTGAAGACTCTGCATCAACCCCAGCGGCAGCGTCAGGAGAGGAGTTCACAGAGGAGCAAGCGCAGGAAGCGCGATCGAAAATGTGGCGTGTTTACTAGATCAACAACAATCGCGGCAAAAAAGTCAACAATTGTCATATCTTCCCCATTAAAGAAGTAGCCCATCTTTTGCCGAACAGCATGTTACAAGAAATCTTATGTCGCTGACTATGTTCTCCTTCTTTCGATGCCTTTTTTTTTCCGGACACCTTTGTTTTTGGTAGGCCAATTTGGCAAGGATGGAGCGCATGGTCCAGGACCCAAATAGCCTTCTCCCCAAGGCAGACGAGGAAGGTGCTTTTGAGGACGCGGAAGAAGACTCATAGGCGGACCTATAGGTTTTTTAACGTCATAAAATCCCATGCAGATTCGCCATTTGTGCCTCCATTTTTTTTTCGAAAAGGTCGAATGAAAAGTATACTACATTGTTTTATTTGGGCACTGTTTTTCTTGGGAGAACAGTATAATGACAGAGACTAGATGCGTGGGTATATACAAGGTTGCACCAAGTGGGTGTCTTTAGCGCGGCGAAGGAGGCTGCGATGAAGAGGAGGAAGATGCAGAGCTCCTGGAAAGACTCGACGATGCCACAGTCTCCTCCAGATGTGCCGCCGTTGGAGCAGCCACTACTACTACTACTGGTGCAGATGGAGTCGCAATCTCTACAACTACTTCCTGATACTTTGGTGGTAACGCCTCTCCCAGAACAAGCTCCTGCTGATTCAAGTCATCGGCCTCTGCTTTAGGACGATACCTAGGCAGTTCATTCTCCATAGCCTGGATCTCCTCAGGTGAAGCATGTGGACCCTCTGCAGGATGATCCTGAAACGAGTACTCGTCGATGTGATCGATCGTGGTGAGATCAACTGACCAGTGGGGAAGTCCCAGGTTGAGTTTGTGGGCGCATCGATAGATGAAAGAGGTGTGTGCTGGAGAATGGTGCAAGGGTCGCAGTCTGTAGAGCACACCGTAGTTTAGCATATCCTGATCGTTGAACGATTGCAACAGCGCCGTGATATCCTTGTGTGCCTGAATGAGGGAAATAAAACACGGTGTTAAGTGAAACATGTCAGTTTTCGGTAGTTTTGAAAAAGGGTTGTCGGTTCGATTAATTATTTTTCCGTTTTTTACCTTTTCCATCCTTGAGAGGAAAGACATCTTTGAGATAAAGACCAAGATCACGATCACGATCACGCCCAACACCCATGGCTTGCCGTCCGAGACATGCAGTGCCAGCACCGTCGCAACCAATACCACCATCACCACCAACACCATGACGAGTGATGCGATGTAGACATAGGTCAATGGGTAGTGCTCAGAGATATGTTCTTGTATCGTGCGGACCCGTAGCTGAAAGAGTTCAGTGGGATAGTTGCCAAGATCCTCCTCAACGACGGCGTGGCCACGTTCCGCATGTTCCGCAAGGTCGGTGGGTGAGAGCTGCTGGAGCCGTTGGAGGTGTTGGTTGAGGTTGAGGGTTGGCCTCCTGAGGGTGTAGGTCAGGGGCATCATCCGTAGGATAGGCATTGTATAAGAGTGTGGTTCGGTGGAGAGGGCTATGAGAAGGTAGTGTGTCTAGAGGGTGGAAAAGGATTGAGCATGAATGCGTCAATGTGCGGAGAATGCGTGAGGGAATGTGGAAGGCAATGCGGAAAGGAATGCGGAAAGGAATGCGGAAAGGAATGCGGAAAGGAATGACAGTTCGTCAAGAAGAAAGAGGAGAGGTAAAAGGAAGAAAGGGAAAAGAGCGGGTGCGCGAGAACAAAAAAGGAGTAAATTGTGCCGGTGCGCTGACGCCATTTGACCTCACCATTGAGCACCACCCAGTCAGTGTGGTTCCTGCGAGTCTACATTCCCATCCACACCTTGTACACTCACTTTGTACACCTGGTGCACCTGGTGCACCTTGTATTCGAACCTCACCCTTCTCTTCCTCTCGTGTCTTTACTTACAAGGGGTTGTTCTGCTGACAGTAGTCTAACTGTTGAAGCACTGGCCGCGACAGAACTTCGGGCACCTATTCCACTCCGATAACCTGGATATTTTTCCTCAGATGTGCGACTGACGAATAGAAACGCACCGCCATGATGCCACCTGTGGGTCGTCTCGCGCGCTTCGCCCGAAGAATCTCTCTGTCAACTATAGAAATATTATTGCATAATTGCCAATCGTATAGGCTGCACTACTCGTGACTGGTTCCCTAGAAAGAAAAAAAAATCAACAGGCGGATAGGAACGCGTGGGGGATTCGCATCGCCCATTCTGCATTCATTTCATTCATCTTTTATACCCGAAACTCCACTTCAACCTCGAATTCAACCTTCAGCGACTAGTGCAAACATTTAACAACATCACATAAATGAACTCGCTTAAGGTACTAACCGCGTGAGCCAAGCGACATAACTTCCTAGCACACACACAATGGAGCCCGTACACACGCCTCTAACAACAGCCTTTTTCCTATTTCTTTGTTTTCAGAGAACTACAACCCTTTCCTTAGGGGTTTGTAAACGATACGCCTCCACTGCTGCAAAGTCCGCCAGCACCGCCACCCCTTCTGCTGCAGCAGCAACAACAACAACATCCGCTAGTACTTCCAGTCCCTCGCCTAATTCATCTTCCGCCTCACCAAAAAAGCGGGAGAGTTTGGATCCATCGCAGAACAGGGACAAGTTCCTGGTGGGAAACCCACATCCGGTCTCGAACTTGCGCCCCGTCAAATACCAAATCCCAGAGAATGAATCTCCAAAGGATCGTGAGTTCCGGGAAAGATGCGAGCGTGTAGATGCGTTTAATCAGAACTTTTGGGTTAACAATAACACCATGTTCATCAAGGCCAAGGCAGAATACGAAGAGAAGAGTAAGATCCACCGCCGCTGTTCATCGCCCTTCCTCTCGCCCCCCGGCACCCAGTACTCTCGGATGCGATAGTCGACGGATACTGTAAGATGATCGTTAACATTTCTAATTTTTTTTTACCACCATAGTTCGTGCACAGAATGGCAACCAACCAGTGACGACAGAGGAGCTTTCGATCTTTTACAAGGATTTCCTGGATAAGGCGTACGATAGGCAGATGACATACAATCGTCAGTGGTGGGTCGAGAACGTTGGACTGTTGCTCCCAGCAGCTTTCGCTGCTGTCAGGAATTGGACCTCAAGAGCGTCATCATGAAAAAAAAAAAAATAGAGCGACAGATCTCGGCAACAGATATAGAAATCCTAATAAGCCATTGCACACACTTTTTTTCACTGAATGCCTTTATTATCGGGGGATGTCAGCACTGACAGTATATCTATCAATCCATGATGGATCTACGTGCAAGGCTTTGGTCGACATATTATATGGTCGGCTGAAAATTAAAGGAAACAGCACGATGCACGATGCCATGTTTGTTGTCATCGGCGTAACGGCTGCTAGAAAGTTGGTTTGAGTTGTGTGTTTTTTGTGCCTGTGAGGCTACATGCTCCTTGATCGCCTACTCAAAGATCTGAATGGCATGCCGATATATGTTTCCTAGAACATTTGGATATGCTGATTAATAAACTGCTTCTCCAACTCCCGTTACTGCTACCGCCTCTGTAGCTTTAGAGTTGCAAAACAGTTGCCGCTATCGAGTCGAGCATTCTCCATGGCATCAACCATATTAGGTAGTCCATTGCCAAAATCCTTCAGTGATCCCTGATCCTATTCAATTGCTTCGAGCAGATTCAGCTCTAGCGCCCTAGCATGCATTGTGATGTCACGAGTCCTGGATGCTTCCAGTATAGTCGCATTTCTATGAGTTTTGATATTTAGCCACTCCTCCATGTTTGTGAAATCCATTTTGTGCCAATACAAACCTAAAAGCACTCAAAAAAGACTGAATGCAATAAATCCCATATGACGCAACACCATATAAAACTGCCTTTTCAAATCCCGCCGTGTCTTGCCCACGAAAACAGAAGGCTGGACCATGGATCTTGCGCGAGGTACCATGAAGCTTTGTGTTGAGACTTCCTGAAAAACAGTCTGTGAAGTCAAGTCGTCAAAAAAAATCCTCGACCTCATACCTACCACGTAGCGCTCGAGGTATATTTTGTAGCTCATCCGCCTCACTACGCCTCACAATCCTCATTTATATTTTTTAATTATCCAGCTCAAACTCAGTTCATGAGTAGGTTTTCTGAGAATATGAACATCTACAGTGGCTAATGCGCGGGTTACAAGATCCCTTGACAATCCCCAGCAAGGTTGGATTTGGACACCAACAATATTTATGCCGGTTAACCTCATATTCGTCTGCTGAAAGCCCCATCTACAGAGGCGCCGGCGCGCCCACGGCCCCACGTTGCTCCAAGAGCCGTCTATGCAGACGATCCAGTCCTTCGACGTCTTTCATTGAGGTGCCGATCAAATTAAGCGCGTTTGGCGGAGATCTCCAATGCAACCGTGCATTATACTCGTTCCCATCGTCAGTGACCAGCCACAGTCGAACTGACCCATCACCGCAGCCAACCACGAAACAATTGCCGATAAGTATTGCTTTCCAGGCGATGCTTCTTACTCCATTAAGGGTTTGAATTACTAGCTGACGCTGACCCGTTACAACGTCCCACAGCTGCACTGTCATGTCCCAACTGGCAGACGCAATATGATCACCTTTTGGCGAATACACGATGCTCGAAATACGGTTGCTGTGGCCGCTCAGCTTGTGGCGGCAATATCCTGTTTCAACGTCCCACAGCCGCACTGTCTTGTCCCAACCGCCAGACGCAATCTGATCACCTTTTGGCGAATACACGACGCATCGAACACTGTCGCTATGGCCACTCAGTGTGTGGCGGCAATCTCCTGTTTCAACGTCCCACAGCCGCACTGTGGTGTCCTGACTGCCAGACGCAATCTGACCACCTTTTGGCGAATACACGACGCTGTAAACACTGTCGCTATGGCCGCTCAGTGTGTGGCGGCAATCTCCTGTTTCAACATCCCACAGCCGCACTGTCTTGTCAAAACTGCCAGACGCAATTTGATCACCTTTTGGCGAATACACGACGCTCAAAACACCTTTGCTATGACCGCTCAGTGTGTGGTGGCAATCTCCTGTTTCAACGTCCCACAGCCGCAC
>MU616763.1:0-16793 GCA_025201705.1 Dissophora ornata | reverse complement strand
CTATGGCCGCTCAGTATCTGGCGGCAATATCCTGTTTCAACGTCCCACAGCCGCACTGTGTTGTCTGTACTGCCAGACGCAATTTGATCACCTTTTGGCGAATACACGACGCTCAAAACATCTTTGCTATGACCGCTCAGTGTGTGGCGGCAATCTCCTGTTCCAATGTCCCACAGCCGCACTCTTCCGTCCTGACTACCAGACGCAATCTGATTACCTTTCGGTGAATATACGACTTCACCGCCACCATCGCTATCAACACATACGGTCATCATTGTGTCCCAGTCCAAAGTCGTATAGACATTGATGTCGCCATTATCAAGCGTGACAGCAAATGTTTTGCCATCTGGTGAATATACGCATGATGTCACCTTGTCCAGTTCTTGGAGAAATGGCAACTCGCCAAACTCTACACCTGACATCTGGGCCTTGCTCAAATCTGCCCCAAGCAACGAAACGCCACGGAGAATGATATTACTCATGTTAGCTCCTTGTAACTGAGTAAATTCGAATGCGCCATGACTCAAATCCGCCCCTGGAATCTGTATCCCTTGTAAATCCGCTCCATTGAATTGCACTCCTGCCCTGACCAATATCGTGATCGCATTGGCTGCTGCCAACCGCACAGCTTCGACTTCTGCCACATCACTTTTAGAATGCTCAATGACTGAGAGCAGTTGTTTCTTGAAGAGAGGTTCCTGATGGACTCGCTCCACCAAAAATTGAAGGATCGACGGCTCACCGACATAGCTTCTCCGTCCCAGAGGCGAATCGAGCACCGGCTGTCCAACTGCCGCAATCATTTCATGCGAATGACCCTTAGTCTCAAATATGATGGTAGAACTGTGGCTCTTTCGTCCAAACTCGGTTTTTGTTAGCGCCGCACTCCCCGGTTCATTATTTCCCTCATCCTGTGGTTCGAATATTGCGCGTGCCAGACTGTATTCAAGAAGCGATTTATGGAGAAACCGATACTGGTTGCCGTTGCGCTTGAGAGGACAAGCCTCACGCAAAAGTTCCTTCTCGCGACCTTGGCCAAAGAGCTCTTCCTTCCATGTTCCTTTATCCTTGGTTGACGAATATATGACCACTGAATTGCCCGCTTGTCTCTCGTAGATTGCTACCGCCAAGTCTTTCAAGAGCGCAACTCCTTGCTCCGTGAATCCCTCATTAGACAAGTTCTTTAATGCATCCTTGTCTACGTTGTCTTGGCTGCCCGCATTCTCGAATAACCGCGTTTTGCCACGCTCCAGCCATTGCTCCACGAACTGACCGTACAGCGCAACTCTAGTGATGCGGGTCGCTGAGAGGCTTTGTCCTGGGTGCACCATGCGCGGCAATACCTCCAATGACAGGGTTAACAGAAACGGGTTCGTCACTAGATCTTTCAGGCCATGCATCTGATCCAGTGCTTGTAGGTAGTCAGTGGCCGACCACTTCAGACCGATTTCAGGCACATATTGCTTGACATACTCCTCAATCTGACCCTTTGAGAATGGTGCGATGATTGCCTCTTGAAACAATGGCGACTTTACTTTGCGATTTCGGTCTAGTGGCTGGAACATATCTTGATAATCGGCACCAAGGTACTCGCTGCGGCAACTAATCACCATCCGAGCGCGCCATCCTCCTACTTGATTTAGTCGGTTGCTCATGTAAAAGTTCTGCATCTGTCGACATTCGTCATAGCCGTCGCAAATCAAGATGAACTCGCGGTGCTCCTGCAGCTCTTGTATTTGAGGCCCCTTGAACCCTTCATTCCGTAGTTGTTTGGCAATCATATCGTGCTCAGGATTCTGGATGGCTGCCAAGGTGATAAAGAGTGGAATATGGCCATCGTGACTCTTGTAGTTGTTCCACAAATCACATTCGAGTTCCTGGTTGAAGGTAGATTTTCCCGCGCCAGAATCACCTAGTATCAAAAACACCTTTTGCTCACTGTCTAAGAACTCCTTGACCTTGTCCGTCAAAGGGAAAAGCGTATCGTCATGGGCCTTTAGACCGGCCTTGGCAAGTGGAGAGATGTACACAGCTTTGCTCTTTCCCTTTAATCGCCGCATTTGCAGCTTGCTCAAGCTGGCTTCGACATCGACCCTGCCTTGAACGCGATCGAGAAGGGATGGAGGCAATTGCGGGCGTGAAGCAGGTTTCACTGGATACGGACCTGAACCCTCCTTTAGACAAGCTTGGTAGAGCCCTTTTTTCTTGGCATCCCCATCCGTTTCCAACTCCCGGAGCAAGGCTTTAGCAGCTGAAAGTATTGAAATGGCTTGATCTTGTTAGTATTTAGTTACATACAGCTGAGTTTATAACAATATCAGAATTACACTTCTCCTCTTCTTACCTTGCATTTCACTTCCAGATGCCACTGATAGCTGCATAAGAATATCGACGATCAACTGCTTGATCTTGGCGTGCTGACCCCAGACTGCATCGTTTTGATATATCTCTCCTAGAAATGCGACAGCACTTTTGCGAGAGTCGTCATCACACTCCGTATTAGCAGCCAACTCTCCAAGCCGCTGGCATATTCCCCATTGAAATGCATGGTCACGTCGGCAGGGCGCTTCACAGATCAATTTCTTGAATTCCATGAGATGACCATTCTGAAGCAAAATATCTGCATCGCGTAATGCTGGATACCACGCACGTTTACGACGGAAGTCGAGGCCTTCCTTAAGACAATCCATAAATTGCTTCCCACTCTCGGCCAGTGCACTGAAATCATCGTATGCGTCTTTGGCTAGTGTAAAGACCTCCGATGCTTCAGCCAGCCCTTCCTGGATATTTTTCAAGCCCTCGATAAAGCCGTCGAGATCTACGGCTTTCACTGCGCTCACCAGCCCTGAAACACCCTTGACAACCTTTCCTGTGCGACGCCGTGTGGCTTGCCATGGTGTTTCATCATCTGGGACGTATAATAAAGCTTGAGCGGCGTAGGCGGCTTGATAGACCAAGTACGGGTCAGTGCTATCTCCTAATCCCTGCAAATAGACTGCGAGAGGTGCATGGAGATTTTCGCGGTCTAGACCTTTGATCTCGCTGTCGGCCATGGCATCCAAGACGCGTGACACTGTCAATGCTAACCAATAGATGGAATCTGGCGACTGCTTATGAGTGGCTCTTAAGCGCGTGCTGATGAGATCTAGTATTTTTACCAGATTGTCAGCGTTGAGATGGTCAGGGCGAGCGTGTTGGACCAGTTGTGCCAGTCCCTCAAGTAGATCGAAATCCAGTAATTGAGATTTTTCGATGCCGTGAAAGAGCCGCTGGAGTAGTTGTTGAAGCTGACCCGTCTCGAAAACTGGGACCAGGCACACGACTTCTGCGACCGTATTCGCATCCTTGAGTTCCTCGCGAGCAAATTCTCTGAGCAGCTTGATCACCAACATTCTCAACCTTCCCTGCTCGCCGGTATTTTGTGTTGTTGCATTTAGCCAGGTTTGCTCGGTCAGATCGAGTGAATCCTCGGTGGATTGCGAAGACTGTAAAAGACCAAGACAGTGGACGAGCTGCGATGTGCTCTTGAGACGCTCGTCAGGCTTTGGTAATTCGTTTATATCAGAAGGCTGATACATGTCCTTTGCAAAAATGTGTGCAGGAATGATTGCGATGTTGCGGCTTGGGGTTTCCTGAATCAGAGGAAGACGAGGGGGAGGAGGAGGAGTAGGCAGCAGGTGAACGGCAGAGAGATCCACAGTGGGGTCTGGAGCAGGAGGAGAAGCGACGTTGTTGAGGAGAGGGGGCGATTGGCCTAACTCTTGAACATGTCCTCTATAACGAACGTATTGATTTACAGGATCGTAGAACATTTTAGACATCTGAGGTTTTTAAACGTCCAACAAAGAAACCATCGACGCTTACTTACCCCCATTTCTCCGAATTCTTGTAACAGGTCTGTGCCTTGTCGGGATGTTTCAAGTTCTCCAAAAGCTCGCCAAGTTCGAAATAGGTGGAAGCAATCTCATTGCGCATAGCTCGATCCTCGACGGTCACGGATGATACAAGAGCCTTTCTCACGGATGTTCTTATACGGGCGAGAGCCTTTTGCGCTTCGTTGCAGTACATCAGAGCCAGTTCAGAACTGTTTGCTTTGCGCGCGTTCTGTAAATGAGTATTGGCATACTCCAGCGCCGCCTGTGGCGAGAGAACGTTTCTCAGTGGCAAAAACAGACTGCCGAGCATATCGATTTTCTGAACGTTTACTTGATTGCTTCGGCTTTTTCTTTTGGTTTCTGGCTCCTGATGATGTTAGATTAGATTTGTAGCAATGTTAACAATCCTGTGGACACACCCTTGATGGATATGGCTGTTGACTGCAAACATGTCAAGCGCGTGTCATCAAACAATGCGGGGTTGATGGCGAGTTTACAGATGTTATGCAACCGCTTATCAAGGGCTAAGAAGCACTCTCTCACCTCAAACACGAATCTGATGTTCACTCAGTCCTGTCACTTCTAGCGGCGATCTAAAACATTCTTCCAGTATCGTTAGCTTGAATATCCAGGTCCAGGCATTGGCAGGGATGGGCCACTGAGGGTTACCAATGAACGCTGCTGGACTATAACTAGTTGGGCGAGGCAGTCAGATGGAGCAGATGGGAGTGAGATACAGTGAGAAGATGGAGAGAGAGAGAGAGAGAAAAGTTGAGAAAGATACACGACTGGTTTTGATGGGTTGAGTCCGTTGGTGAAGCTGGGAAGTCGGGAAAGTAGGACACTTTATTCACTCCTTCGCCTTCGTGTAACTTTTCACAGGCACCCTTTAGTCAAAACAATGTACTCCATTTATCCCGCCACCATACCGCAATTAAAAGGCGGCTTGGGCGTGATTGGCGTTTCTATCCAGACACTGACTGGCCTTCCAACTCAAAGACTTGCGCAATATGATCTCTTCTGCTCCTAGTCTCGGAAGATCGATCGTTCTCGCTCTCCTGAGAACCTATTCGGCGCTGCCTAACCTCCTGTCGGGTATCATTGCACCTCTTCAGCCTGCAGCACGCCGATCCGTCAATAGAATAGAGTCTCACGTTCACTTCGGAATGTTGCTTGTCAACTTCCTCGAATATCATCTGAATCCATACGCTCTCTCTCCGTCAGAGACTTTCATGGTCACACCGCTCTACCGGTGGATACAAGTTACAACTGCTCCCTTCCCCACGAGACTGTATCCGATACACGTTTGAGAAGTCTTCCGATATGACTCTCAACCAAGATAAATCTCTATCCGCTGTAACCCCACAGTGAGGCGATTAATAAACAGTGATGCCTTCAAACCCAGCGTATCGCGCGCACCATGAACGCAAGGCACGATACTTGGCCCACCCTGGATACCAGGTGAGATGACCCATGATGCTCTCTGTACGAGGGGAGGGCTCCGTCGAATTTTCTTTGGAGGTATTGGAGAAGACCCTCGCTACAGTCTTTTGTTCAGCTTTCCGGTGAGATGTCAAGTTCGCGGATCAGATAACACAAACCCTCAATTAATTCGAGAGGGTTCTTTTATTTTATTTTATATACATGCACTTGAGGTATCTGAAATCAGTGTCTAAAGCTTGGACTTTAGCTTTTCAGAGCCAAGGCTGAACTCATCCCAGTTGGGCTTTTCTCGACTCGCAAACGCGCTAATGCCATGCGCAGCCTCCTCCGAGGTGATCATCTTTCCGAATGCCTCGCGGACATATCCCACAACGGCCTTTTGATCACCGCCGCGCAGATCGACTGCATCGACCAACATTTTAACATCGCGCATAGCACCTGGTCCGCTCTGCAACAACAGACCGACGTACTCCTTGACCTTCTTATCGAGCGTCTCTTCATCTTCCGCAACTGCCGTTACAAATCCGACGCGGTACGCCTCCTGGGACGAGACGCGTTCACCCGAGAGCATGTACTGCTTCGATCGGAATGCGCCCAATTGCGGCACGATCACCTCTGAGATCAAAGCCGGGATCAATCCCCTGTGGACCTCGGGCATGCTAAAGTACGCTGCCTGATGCACAATCCTGAAGTTGCAAGCAAAGACAATGCCGACGCCACCTCCGAGGGCGGGGCCGTTCAGACGGGCGACAGTAGGTTTAGGGCATCGAGCAAGAGTAGTGAACATGGTCTGTGTGACAGCAACGGGGTCAGAAGCGGAGGGGGTGTCGCCCTGCGGGGTGAGGTCCATGCCAGTGCAGAAGTACTTGCCGTTTCCGGTGACGATGATAACGCGAACTGCAGGGTCGTCGATGGCGGAGTTGAGGATGTCGACGAATTGGTTGACCATGGGACCTGAGAGGGCGTTGCCGCGCTTGGGTCGGTTCAGGGTGATGGTCGCGACAGCACCTTGCCTTGCGTAGAGAACCTCCTTTTCAGACATTGCGCGAATGTTGTGATAGTGTTGAGGAGAATGAATGAAGAGGATGGGGATGCAAGAAAGGTTGGAGCCGGAGAGTTGTCCAAGGGAAGGGATGCAATGGGGAAGGCGGTGAATGCCAGTGGCACTTTAAGCTACTCCACGTGATATCATTCAACTTTGAGGTGCGCTTCTCCACAAGAAACGCTTTGTCACTCTCGGCTCTCGCATCACCAAGGCTGAGGTGCGGGAACGGGAGAGAAACGGTGAATGCAGTGCGCAAATGAGGGGGTCGCTTGCGAAGTGGACTAGTACCAACGTCCCTTCATGGAACGACGCGAAAGAGACAGTTTGCCGGCTCTAATCCATCCGCCCCCATAGACTTTTACTTTCACTGGCGCAATTGCATCAACGGCCCATGCCACTTTGTTCAATTCCTTATTTCACACCTTTTTCATTCAGTTTGTCTTTTTCTTCATTCATTCTCCCTCGACCCAGTCCTCCCTCTCGCTTCCCACGATGAGCCACATCATCGACCCCTCCCACAGAAACCCTCCCGCCAACCGGAGGACCAATGGGGACGAGTTCAGCACGAAGCAACCAAGTGCGGCTCCAAACCTCGGTCACCACACCAAACCCACAAAGTCCAAGATTAACACCAAATCTCCCGAGTATATCGCCAACTACAAGGAGATGCTGGAGATGGTCGACCAGCTCAACGAGCGTCTTCAGGAGGCCACCTTCCAAGGATCAGATCGTCTTTTGGCGCTGCACCATAAGCGTGGATCAATTCTTGGTAAGCTCCCCTCTCTCTTCCCTCCTAAAGCTCAGAGCACATTTGCCCAAATACCCACACGATCGATTGCCACTCCGAACCGAGCTCAGCTGAAGTTAGCAATTGGCGTTCGTACTAAAGCTCGCGTCTCTTCATGTTACAGCCCGTGATCGCTTAGAACTGCTCCTTGATGATGACTCTCCGTTTATGGAGCTCTGCCCCTTGGCCGGATACGGTCAGGACGACATGACACTTGGAGGATCCCAGGTCGCCGGCATTGGTCTCGTCTGGTGAGTAGATCTCTCAGTGCCCAACTACCGTTCTGAACAGCCACGAAAGTAGAATTACGATCTAACCGATACCGTTATTCTTGTCTTTATTCAAACGTAGTGGCGTGGAGTGCATGGTCTCGGCTAACGTCCCAACTCTCCAGGGTGGGGCTTCCAACGCCACGACACTTGCTCGTGGTGAGCGATTGGGCCGCATCGCCTGGGAAAACCGTCTCCCTCACATTCAATTGGTCCAGTCGGTAAGAATCACTTTCGACGAGCTTCACATCCCCTCCTCCCCCCCCCCCCTTCAGTTTGTAACGTGAACTCGCCCCGTCTCTGACATCATAAGCTACTTCTTTATTACTCCGCTAGGCCGGCGCCAACCTTGCGCAGCAGTCCCGCGTTTTCCACCCAGGCGGAGCTGTCTTCCGTCATTTGGCTGAGAGGTACGAAGAAAATCCAAAGGCCTCGTCATATCTTCGTGACACGCGTCTTTTACAAGTTCTGACGCGTTTTTGATTTCTCGAATTCGTTTTCCTAGATCCAAGGCTGGTTTGCCATCTGTTGCCGTCGTGTTCGGAAACTCGACTGCTGGAGGCGCTTATATCCCTGGAATGAGTGACTACAGCATCATGGTCAAGGTAACATGACTACTCTCATGCCCCGAGGCTGGCTCTATTGTTTATCTTTAAACTGTGCTTAACGAGATTGTTCTCAAATGGATTTTATATGCATACAGGGTAAAGCTCAAGTCTTCTTGGGCGGCCCTCCTCTGGTCAAGATGGCTACTGGTGAGATCACAGATGCCGAGTCCCTCGGAGGAGCTGATATGCACAGTCGCAAGTCTGGAGTTTCTGATCAGCTCGCCGCAGATGAATACCAGGCCATCTCCATGGCCCGCGAGTTCGTCTCGGGTCTGAACTGGACCAAGCAAGGTCAGCTCCCGATCCGTCACTTGAAAGGACTCTTTGACCAGCCCATGTACGACCCTGACGAGATTCTCGGTATCGTCAGCGCCAACATCCGTATCCCCTTCGACGCCGTCGAGGTCATTATCCGCCTGGTTGACGGATCCCGCTTCACTCAGTTCAAGCCCTTGTACGGACCCAACCTGATCTGCGGTTGGGCTACTATCCACGGTATCCCCGTTGGTATCCTTGCCAACAACAACGTTCTGTTCCCACCAGAGGCCAACAAGGCGACACAGTTCATCCAACTGTGCAATATGCGCGACACCCCGATCGTGTACCTGCACAACATTACAGGATTCATGGTCGGCAAGAAGTACGAGGAGGAAGGTATCATTAAGGCCGGATCACGTTTCATCAACGCGGTCTCGAATTCGCAGGTGCCGTGTATCACCATTGTGATGGGCGCTAGTTACGGTGCTGGTAACTACGCGATGGCCGGAAGGGCCTATAACCCCCGGTTCTTGTTCTCGTGGCCGAACAGTAAATGCTCCGTCATGGGCGCGGAGCAGTTGACCGGAGTGCTCGATATCGTGATGCGTGACTCGGCCAGGAAGTCTGGCAAGGTCATCGATGAGGAAGTGGCCAAGGCTTCGATGGATATGTTCCAAGCCATGGTCGAGAGCGAGTCCGATGTATACTGGACGAGCTCCAGATGTATCGATGACGGTGTCATTGATCCTCGTGAAACTCGCACTATCTTGGGCTTCTGTTTGTCAGTCTGCTTTAACACTGAAGTCAAGGGTGGTAACCTTTATGGTGTCTCGCGCATGTAAAAGAAAAGACGCAGTGCCGAATAGATAGAACTACAATGTAACCGAAACCAGTTGTAGTAGAGCTTTGCCAATAAAAAAAATGGACAAGAATGACACATTATTATTATTCTTTTCTAGAATACAAGTATTATTTAGCCCCGCACATGCCATCTTCATCCTTTTCAGATGATATCTGCCGTAATTGTGCTGCTCTTGCTGCCAGTTCCCGTGGTGTCATTGTCGAACTCTCGCGATTGCGACTACTACTTCCTCCAAGAACGAACGACCCGCCTTGCCAGGTCTGCACATCTTCACCGTAGTCCTCTAGATCGTCGTGGTATCCTTTCAGGCCATTGGATGGGTCGAAGAATGCATCTCTGGAAACACTATTTCCACCCTGTGCTGTCCAGTCCAGTTGCTGCACCTCCTTATTCAGTTGTCGATTTAGAGCGTGAAAGTTTTCATCGTGCTCGGACCAAACCTATATTATTATTTTTTTTGCGAGTCATCACAAAAGGATAAAGATAAGTATCGGCTCATTGTGGAGATGGCTGAATCGTGAAGACGCTTTTTTTGAAAGCAAGAGCACTTACGTTATGCGCAAGTTCGTGAAGGAGCACTTTCCTCACGGCATCGTAATGTCGAAATCCCTCCAGGTCATCGGTTCGTAGCCTCAGTGCGATCAGCTCTCCCTTATTGCGGTTGTAACCAAGAATCGTCTTTTCGGCCGGTGAGAGCTCGATCAGCGATCCGACTTGCCATTTGTGCAGGTTCATGATCCCGAGAATGCCTTTGTCATGCTTGAGTCGCTCCAGTACTGCCCTGGCTTTATCCTGTTCGGTGAATTGTGGCAGTACCTGAATATCGCCGAATGTGTATTTGTCATCGTCCAATGTTCGTACTGGTTGTGATCGCTAAATTTCATTAGTGAATTATTATTGTTATTTTCGTCGTCATACAAAGCACAAGCATCTAGCACGACATGTTCAATGATTGCTGTCGGCATACCTTGACTGCAGGTGGTGGACGATAGCTCTTCCTTGTGTTCACATGCTTGTCGATTGAATGTACTTTAGCGATGTCCTGCTCTGTTGTGCCGAGTACAAAGATCTTCGCTCGTGTAGCCAGGCTGGGATGTTTTTCAAGCAGGGTCTCTTTGTCGCTGTCCTCGTTCACTCTCAGGACCTTGCCCTTGAGTGTTACTTTGAGCCCAGTGATGGGGACCTGTGTTTGTTCGGATATTGACTCTAAGAATTCGGCAACAGTGGTGGTGGCAGAGATGTTGAGGTCGTGCTTGTTTCCTTTGAAAGCATATTGTACGGACGCCATGCTGATAATATGGTTTAGGCCCGAGTTGGAGAGTGTTGAGTCCGAGCGCCGTGAGGTGTAAGTAGCCAGAGATAGAGGGCGGGTGTTACTGGTGAGAATGAAAGATAAAAGAAGAGAAAGAGAAAGACAAAAAATAAACCAAAAGCACAGAAGACGTTGGAAGGGTAGGGTAAGCTTGCGTCATTGATTATAAATGTCTGGGCGCGTTTAGCCTATCACACTGGCCCGAAAGAGAGTCGCACACCGCACAGTCCCTTTCGTGCTCGTTCCTGTTTTCCCTTCTCGATCGTGCCTCTCATCGCGTTTGCGGCATCAACTCTGCGGCACCACAATGAACCCGTACTCGGAATTCACTTGTCTGTACACCAGCCAGAAGCTGAAGAAGGCCAAGACATGGCAAGATGGTAAAATATACCAGTTGGCAACAGAAATACTGGACCCCTGAGTGTGCGCCACCAAAAAGTAGACGGAATGATCATCTACCCCAGTGACCGATGACTAATGAATCATGAATGCAAACCATTGTAGGTCACCTGCGGTATTTTCACAACAACTCCAAGGTATTTTGAAGGGGAATTCTATAGAATATGAACTGGCCCATCTATTGTTTGCCGAGGCACTGGATGCTCACTGCTCTGTTGTCGCTTAATAGGTTGTGCTGTATGATACCAAATTTGGGGTTCTGGACAGGTATAAATAACATGATCCTATGACCTCTTGAGTAAAGTAGCTGTGGATAGCGCACTCAAGCAGCAAACTGAAAGCACAACCTCCGTCGGTTTTTGTGAAATAGCGTGTTTCATAGAGGGGCAACTATCGCCGTCGGCGATGACATGGACATGGACAAGCACCTGATCACTATTGAGGACTTGACAGTTGCGTATGCCGCCAATTCGACAGATCAGCGGGTTGCTTCCAATCCAGCGCCAGTTGCATCGACTACACGCAGGAATGTCGGATTGCCGAGCCGAGCGGCGCCAGCAAGGGCCTCAGTGGCCCCACCGACAGCAGCCGTAATAAGTTCCACTGCGATCTCATCCTCAATATCGATCTCAGGACTGGCATCTGTAACCGCCCAACAGCCCGAAAACAATACGCATCCCACTTCTTGGAGTGCTGCGCAATCAAACGCAAAGCGGAAGAAATGGAGGCCGCCAGTGCCAGGGTCAGGAGGTTTTGTTTCGACTTCGCTGGACACAGCTGATGACGACTGGGATTTAGATGCGATCAGCGTCCAGGACTTGCAGGATACGTTCGGTGATGCAGCGGATGGATTGCTAGAGCCTCCAATAATTGGGGCGAACATTACTACCGCATTATCAAAGCAAAGCATGATCTCAACGACCACTTCAACAACACCAACCTCGACCGCCCAAATTCCAACACCTAAGAGACGTAGAGTGGGACTCTCAAAGTTATCCAGTCCCTCCAGCTCAGCTCTAGGACAGTCTTCTTTGAAATCACCACACCGTCCTCCTAGCACACAGCTAGAGTTTCCGAATGCCGCGCGCTGTACCAACTTCACTGGGAAAAACTCTAGGCAACTCCTTCGACGGTCGTTGGCACTAGGATCCCGATTTATGACAACCAACCAGTACAAGGACGGAATGTCGTTTTTGATCTATGAACATCTACAGATTCTGGTGATTGAGATCGCCATTACCATGTGGAGTATTAAGACCAATCCCAACACACGCGAGGGAGAGCCGTTCGATGCTTTGTACAGAAGTCGCGGAATACATATGCACTCTGCATCGTCACTGAGGAGACGTGGCGATGCATATGCAGGATTTCCAATGTACAGCGAGAGGTCATTTAAGGGAGCTGGCGATATCTCAGGAGGAGGGGGAGGAAATCTAGCAGCTGTCCAGACCACATCACAACAGGGAGCTTCACTATCGATCACCAATAAGGAGCACCATTCCAAATATTCAAAGGATGATCTGTGGGTAGTGTCGACTACGCCTCGGTTCGATGCTTCGTCTACCTTTTTCGCCCGCTCAGTGTTTTATGGTCCTTCGGGGAGCGATGTCGATGTAAGCGCCTTTGATGGATTTTTGGGTAACGATGTAGCATTCTGAACTAATTTTTAGAGCTTGAATTGTTCTTGGTAGCTACTATGCTTGTCCCCGAAGGACTCAAGTAAAGCTAGAGATATATTTACGAACTCGACTGGCGGGGTATGCGCGATTCGGCTTTTCAACGCCATGTCTGAATTCATGATGCTTGGTAAGCCTCGATAAGTTCGTTTTCAGAAGTTGTTTGCTTCTAGGTAGCGCATCTAACTCGCAGTAATTCAATTAGACAACTTATCGGATAGCTTGACCCGGACCCCGCTTCTCCCAGTCCTACTAAACTATGTGCCACCAGAACTCATAAAAGCATCAAAGACGTCCATTTTCAAACCCCCGTCGCGCGTTCCTGAGAAATCGGGGTGTATTGTGTTGACGGAGGAGGATGGGATTGACATTGAGATGGAGATCCACGACACGATTGACCAGTACCAGCTAAATCAGGAACAAGCCATGGTCTTGCGAAACTTTTCGCAGGCCGTCATTCGTGCACCTGGTTGGACGCAAACGTCTGTAGATGTGCCGCCTGTCCTACTGGTGCATGGTAACATGACAGTTTGCATATGTATAGGTAGTCTTGCTCATGGGAAGCATGTTCTTTGCGGACATATTGCTCACATTGCTGTTGTTTGTGTTGATGTGTTGATATTTAGGTGTCTTTGGTGCCGGAAAAAGGTAATGGGATACTATTTAGAAAAACGATTCATGCTCCTGTCTGTTAATCTCCAGCCTGACAAATGTTGTGCTTTGATTCGTATAGCTTTCTTATTGCAGTACTGATTGTCTTTATCGACAATATCATCAACAAGGCCCGTCCACTTCCTAGAGAAGAGCGATCTTGCCGATTCTTGGTCGCCTCCATGACCGTAAGTAAATCTAGGACTTGCCAGTATGTGAATCACACTCAAGGTACTAATGCGCCTTTTATCACCTCATTACATAACGTAGAATGTTGCCGTGGACAGAATATTGATGGTACCGTCGATGAACAAGTTTTGATATGATAAAGAGCGTGTAACATTTAACTGACACGCGATCTTTGTCTGCAGGCTTTGCTGGACTTGAACTACACCAAGTTTGTTAGAGTTGGAAGCTTGAAGAAGGTTGCAAGAAGGGTGCTTCCATACACCGCACAGTCCACCAGCAATAGAACGGCGGAGGGTAAGTCGCTTGTCGTTCGCCTGAACCTTATTAAATACTTTCCCCTAATACCTTGCTTACATGTAAATAGAAATCAAGGAGCTCCAGTCAATATTAGATGACGATAGTCTGTCAATAAAAGAGCGACAGTACGTCAAGGACGCCATGAAGAGGTTTCAGAAGCTCGAAAATCGAGGCATAGTCGAAGGCGCAAACGTTGTTGGTACGTGTTTCAAAGTGCATGAGACGCTTATTCTCTAACCCTTGATGTCATTACACAGCTGAACTTCTTCCTATCTCTTTCTCAGGGGCGACCTGCATAGCTTCGACGTTCGAAGTCTTGGACGGTGTCTCATTCCCGATCGTGATCTTGGATGAGGCGAGGTGCGTACAGTGTCAAGGCTCTTACCGGAGCGTTGTCATGGACTCGTTCTAACATTTGATCTGCTTCCAGTCAATTGCTAGAGCCAATGTCTTTGATACCCATATGCCGCGCATCTGCTGAAAAATTGATCATGGTAGGGGACCCATTACAGCTTTCGCCACCCATCAATACGAATGGAGATAATTCCAGTGCCGGCAAAGGCCTATCGCGAACACTTTTCGATCGTTCAGCTGAGGTATGTCCCTGCGTATTGCCATTCGGGAAGTGACCGTGAAACGTTTCATGCGCTCATATAATTTTGACCGTCGGCCTTTTCAATTTTAGATGGGGATAAAGGTAAACGGGACGCTTGTATCATTTTCTATCGTAATTCAAGCCATAAAATCGGGTCGTTTCTAAACGATATTATTCAACCACATCTTCAGCCGGTCATGCTCCGAACTCAGTATAGATGTCACCATCGAATCGCCGAGATCAGCAACGCGCTGTTCTATTCGAACGTTCTTCAAACAGGAGCGACCCCCGATAGCCGTGCTCCGCTCATCGAAGGTCTTCCAACGCTAACGTTTATCGACAACGCTGGCCAAGAGATCCAAAACACGCGGACTAAATCTTTCACGAACCCGGCAGAGATCAAATTGATTGTGAGCTTTATTCAGAGACTTTTGAGTCTTAATATCCCCGAAGCGAATATTGGCGTAATATCTCTATGTAAGTGGAATAGCTGCTGACAACTGGATTGGATGTCTGGAGAGCTAAAATGTACTGACTGTGTTCCCTTTTGTAGACAAGTCACAGGCGGACAGCATCCAGACAGAGCTGAGTGAGCAACTGAAGAGCTCTGGGCTTAAAGGCAGTGTCCAGATCTCTACGGTAGATGCTTTTCAAGGATCCGAAAAGGACGTAATTATTGTGTCGACTGTTAGGACTGACTCGATTGGATTTATCGATAACCACCAACGAGTCAACGTTGCATTAACGCGTAGTAAACGGTAAGTCTCTGCCGCAGTATGAGCCTGTCACCACGACAGAGGCCTGCTAGCAATCCATTACTTATATCACAATTCATCGAGCACCGCTAGACATCTCTTTCTCGTTGGAAATTCTCCGTTACTAAGTTCGAACAGCGTATGGGGCCCTATTATCAGGGACCATTGCAAGGGTACGTCTGCTCTAGCTGAGGTGTGGATGCGGCGTTTATTTTCATCCTGACAGACTGACATCATGTCACATTCATAGGAGCACCTGACGGATTCATGCGAGGGGATCAGTTTGCTCAGCGACTGAGGTCACTGACTCCACTCCCAAGGCAGGTAGAAGTCGAGCAGCACGCAATTCTCTCTGATTCTGAGGACGAAGTTGAGCATGATCGTGAAGATGAGGGTCAGGACGATGATGACTACGACGAGCCGGATGAAGACCACGACGGATATGGGTATGCGGCAGGCGATAACTCGCATGGTCGCACGGCTCCTAAATCTACGCGTCCTTCGGCTACAGCTAGAACATATATGCTCTACGAGGCAGATGAGGACGACAGTGGGCAAAGCAATGATGAGCAAGAGTCCGAGGTTCAGACTCGATGGAAGACCGCAAGTTACTATGGAGGTGGTGGCCTGCCTCAGCGAACGGCCTATGATCAAAACTTGGGTGTCGAAGGCACTCATAGCGCTAGTACTAGCGTAGCGCCCTCTTCAGCTCAGCCTAATCAGAGACACAACGGTCGCTTCATTCCAGAACAACAACCGCAAGATTCAGCGCACCTGTTATCTTTGGAAGGTTTGTCGCAACTGGAGGGTGCGTTTGACGAAGACGTAGTATCAAGCTATCCCCTCCCTGAAAAAGCACCAATCGTCAAGAAAGAACCCGCACCGGCAGAGGATGACCTTGAGGAAGAAGAGGAGGAAGTGCTATGGGAAGACGAAGGCGAGGATGAAGGGGAGGATCAGGATGTCAGGGACAATCCGATTCCAGGACAATGCATACTTGTCCAAGATAACGCGTTCTCAACAACGCGACACGAGCCAGGTCATATTGGATTGCCAAGGACAGACCAGGGCGATAGCAGGCCTGTTTTGGGTACGGCGTACGAGTCTCAACGGATCGAGGATTTGGATGTGGCAGGGTGGTCACAACTGGCAACGTTGACGGCTAAGGAATTGGTTGGTGGCGGTGGGTCAGAAACTCTGACACGCGATTCCGACGATCCGTCCAAGGAAGTATTGTTGTTTGAGAGTGGGGGTAATGAGGACGAGGACGATATCTCGTGCCTGGAGGTTGGCGATCTGGATATGATCTAGTCAGCATAGATAGATAAGCGACGCGGTGATCGTGTTGGGTTGACGGGTTGACAATAGAATGAAAACCACGAGTTTGCCAAGGGAAAAAAATATACAGTTAATTAGATAATAATATTTTGGGTCTCTCTCTCTCTCGAGAGCAGAACCCTCTTCATGTGCGTATGTAACGTGTGTGAATATCCTTGTGCGAATTAATTAGAGCCTCCAGTATGTCCAGCATGTCTAGCATAAGCAAGCGTAATCGAGCATGCATGCGATGCTTGCCAAGGAAGTGAGGCAACTCGGACTACGCTCAGTCCATCTTGATTCTCAGTTTCAGTCTCAGTCCATGTTTGACATGTTTGACAAAAATAATTGTGGGAGCTGAACAATAATAATGAATGCCCGAAAAAAAAAAGCACGTGCGATGAAATGCTTGTTTTCATGTGGAAGCGACAATGATGGCATGGGCGTGGAGCAAA
>MU616762.1:0-44979 GCA_025201705.1 Dissophora ornata | reverse complement strand
AAAAAAAAAAAAAAAGGGAGCAGTTCCACTCTAATTATGCACACCCCAACCCTTCATACCTTGGCCATCTCCTCCGAAAGCTTGTATTCGGCCAAACGGAGCACACTGATATACTTGCGGAAAGAGGTAAGCTGCGCTTCCGTGGGCTCATTGAATTGTTCACCCGCAGTCGGTTCGGGGTTCAATGTGATCGCACAATCGACCTATTACCAGCAACATTGTTTGTTAGTACTCCAGTATGATCCACAACATCCTCTTCCCGCCAAAAATGCCAAACTCAACAGACATCAACAACACCGACTTACAGGGATAAGTGAATTTCCATTCGAGACAATCAACAAGGAGATATCAGTCTGGAATTCGAGATTGCTGTACGGGAACACGTAGTTGAGGGTCTGGTACAAGCTGACGTCAGATACAGCCTTCAGGTTTTTAAGGCCTGTGCCAAGGAGATAAACATTGTGTTAAGACGCATAAAAACTGTGTCATTGAATGCGTGCTATGCTCACGGGAAAAGGGTTGCGGTATACCTTTATCGACCAATGTGCCCTCTTCCATGGCTGTCTCATCCAGAAGCAAGCTAGTTCCCCGGGTCACTTGAAGTATTCCGGAGGACAGTTGCTCTTCGCCGCGCGGGAAGAAAAAGTTCTCGTTTAAGTTTTGGAGGTTCATGGAGATGGTATGAACCTTGGGCAGGATGTTTTTCATGACTCGAGCAAGGCCGTGATAGACTAAGGAATTCTGAGTCGAATCCTTGAGATTCAAGCTAAACTTTCCAAGAACGGTCCCGCTCGGTCTCGAATGCCTATTGTCGCCAAATGTAGCGAGTGAGAGTTGTTAGGTTATACCCGTCTTCCACTACCCATAATATCAATGCATGCGTCCTTCCATGTCGCTTACACTCTAGCCAGAAAGTGAAGCAGAACCAATTCTGCCGCCAATAGGTCCCCATGGACAGCCGTGGCAATGTATTGAATCAAATCCTTGCGAATAGTCTCGGCATCCTTGGTGTAGAATTCCACATCGCTCTCCTCTGGATGCCCACTCAGGCTCAGCTCTGGATGTCCGTGGTCCTCGACCTTGCGCATGAGAATGGCATGGACAGTAGGGATACGAGGAGTGTTCGCCGACTCTTCGTGGAAATCAAACGAATCGCCGCTTATCCTAATAGCAATTTGCACCGCTGTATTAGTAAAATCCCACATATGCCACTTGTCTATCCATGGAATATTTCAGGTCTAACTTTCAGCTCTTACAATCTATCGCTGGCACCTAAAACTCCCACAACTTCGACCAAGTCGGTGACCCCAATAGACACGTCTGACGAGTGTGATTTGACGATTGCCGCAAAGTGGTTGGCGCCAGGGAACGGGTACCTCTCCGGAATGACTTGCGACGTTTTGGCCTCCTCAAGTTTCATATCTATTGCAGATTATAAGAGGTTGGTAAATAGATAGATCGAAAATTGAACATCTATGCCAGTTTAATTAATATTTTTGGCGTATACCTCGGAGTGCCGTATCCAAGCTGCTGGTTTTCGAACGCTCATGTTCCCTAACCCATTGGGATTCTCCCGGGACAGAAACGCAATAATAGCTGTTCCTGAGGTCCATCAAGTCCCGATTTGGGTCTGAATTCAGAGACTAGAGCATATGAAAGTGGAGTGTGATAAGCCCTCTGCGGTGAAATTCATCAGTCTTTCATAGATTATTACGCCATCGAGTTCACTGTTGACTTACGTGCCCATCCTGAGGTCCATCTGAATATCTGTGGCACATCACTTTCTGTTTTAGATACAATATTGGATGATGTTTAACATCAGGTTCATTGTGCGTGAAAAAGCCAGCGTTTTTTTATCCAATTTGCTCCTTACTTCTTCACCATCGGGCTGAGTGATGACTGTCGTGGCAAATAGAGCTACTTCCTGCGAGAGCTCGGTATCCTGAACCATACATCTGAATCTGACGAGCGAATTGATGGGTAGAACATTGATCGACTGGGCATCCAGCACAGGGATCTACAGCAAGGGATTGATGATGGTTAAAGTGACATCCAACTCCTATCACTTCAATCAACATTCGGTTTTGCTGCAGTTGTTCATGATTGATTAGCGGCGTACCTGCAGAAGCTTTTCGCGACTGTCGAAGAGGCTCTGGAAGTGCTCTGTTACCCCAAATTCGTTGTTGTCGGCAGACTGCTGCCCCTGTTTCCAATTCTTGTCTAATGGCACATGCGAGAATGAGAGTAATAGGATCTCATTGTAAGGATCAAATCTTATTACAATGCAATGCCATTCCTAAAAAGCAATTTCGTACTGAACAGGTCCTGGATCGTCTCCAGTGGGTTCTCAATGACATTCATAATGTGTTTGGTGGCGATGAAAGCTTTGACAAAAAGAAGAGTGAGGCGGACCCTTCACTTATTTTGCGTGACTGAGAGTCTCCAAAAAAAAAGACAATTCAAAATTGGTGGCGCAGATTTCCGCTCTCCAGAATGAAGACACCAGTCTTGGGGAAACCCAAAAAAAAAAAAAAAAAAAAAGCCTGAATCAGGATAAATGGTCCAGACATGGATAACCGCAATTAACAAACATCTCCTTATCCGCCAATAGATATCGTTAGTAACAATGCCTCTCATCGAGGACGTCGTGTTTCTCGGGGCAGGGCAGTCCAAAGGACACTACGTGTCATTCAATTGCTGGCTATAGCAGCAAAAGACAGCTCGCAAAAATGAAGAGGGCTCACACTCCATCAACCCCTCATCGTCTTGAATCAACAACCAATACCATCCTTGACTCGCAGAAAAACGACATCCCTTTTGTGACCTTACAGTGCTCCAAATCGCAATCGACATAATGAGGACGGAGTATGAAATCGAGCGCGAGAATCGGATCAGAGAGAATGATGCCATGCTTGAATCGCTCTTTGGCTCAAACGTATGAAAGTTCATTCCCGAGGTTTTGCGAGTGGAGCCTATAAACCTTCACAGACATACGCCCTAATATTTCAATCTTGTTTTATCTTTGGAATGGAAGCCGGCTAAAAACACTCGCCCCAGCCAGGACGGTAGCATTGTAAGTCCGAGTATTTCTGAAGCTTCTTCTTCGCGCCTCACGCGGTCCAGCCTTGGCCAGAAACAGTTGTATACGGCGAGAGAAGTGGACAATCTTCTGGCAAAGGAAGAGGAAGAGCGTGCAAGGAACCTCGAAGATAAGAAACCTCCCACACGTTACATTCTCGCCGTGATTGAGCTACCGCGACGGTCGGCGCGCTTTGCAATACGACGTACTTCGCGGGCTATTAAGGTAAACCGCGAAGAGATGAACCACTGCGTTCAGTACTGTCGATATCGTTCACTCTACTTAAGTTGAACCGTTGTTATTGATCATTGCGATAATGGGTTGGTAGCGGATTACATGGGACTCTTCTTCAGACGGAGAATACCGAAACCATCGCCCGAGTAAGAAGAGTAATGTCCGGCGTGTGGCGAACGAACGCGTTTACGATTCCATCCAGGGACGTGTTGCCATTAATGTCGATAAAAAACAATGGACCCCAAGGTACAACACGAGAAGCCACGCGAAGCAAAACGTTGCGAGGGGGACTTCTTTCAGTAATATCCCGTGCGTTGGTTGTATTAGGCGCACTGCCCCACTTGTAACAACATGTTTGATCTCAGCTGTCTCCTGAAACGATATGGGGAAACAGAGGAAGAATCCAAGGCGCTTGACTGGAGATGCCCTTATTGTCGTGGTGGTTGCAAGTTATACCCTTTTTTTATGAAATCTTTGTCAGTCTGACCCTTGACACATCTTTGCGAACGCCTCAATAGGCAACTGCTCGTATTGCCGCAAGAAAAAGGGTCTACATCCTATAGGGATTCTCATCCACATCGCTCGAAGAAATGACTACAGAGGCGTGCCCCATTACCTTAAGAAGGATGCGTCAAGCGAGTCAGATAAGGTTGTTCGCGTTGGAGGTCGCAATGGCCGCAATTGAGGCAGTTTTGAGCATGGGGATGTTGAGTTATCAGAGCACATTAAGGGGAAAACGAAGCGTATACTGGGTCCAGGGTACGTTCTACTCGCGCAACAGCAGGAAAGGCGTGCAGGAATATATGAGCAGAACGGAGAGGACAACGATCCACTCTCAGTATGAGAACCCCCTGATTTCAGTCAACATTCCTCTTGCTTTCTTCCAGGCCTGCCATGCATAGTCATCTGCGGATGTTTGTTACAATTCGCACGAATATACACGCCAATATATACACTTTTGCCTATTTGACCATTGGTGTGCATATGCATAATTGGCACACGCCCATGAAAAAAAAATGGCGCCACCCCAATGAGACTTGCCACTTGCTTCCTTTCGTACAGCATGGCATCCGTTGAACCTAGCGGATCTACTAAGACTGTCAGTTCCGCAGAGTCCGCCGAGCGCGACGCAGTGACAGAGTCCAGCAAGAACAAGAAGACAGCGCTCGCAAAGAACAGCGCGAGCGCATACTTGAAGTTTTTCAGCTTGGAGATGAGGCAGCTCTATGAAGAGAATCTAGCGATTTTCTGTGCGTACGAGATGCATATTGTAATTCTACGTTTTCAGCCGAAAAAGGTCATCGGATTCAGGAAGACGACTCCTCAGAACCCAAGCTGTAAGGACATCTCGTATCTTGATTGAAACAGACCCAGTTCACGTCCAGTAGTAATAATCTGAATTGTTAGTTTTTATTGCACTACTGCTCTAAGGCCCAGTACATTTAAAAGGTTTTCGTGTGAACCACGCTAGGACCGCTTTCATTGTAGTCGACCTTGTTGATGTAGTTGCGAGGGTCAGGGAAGATCAGCTGTAAAAGAAATATAAAGTTAGATTTCTGCATGGACAATACGGCACTTCCAACAATAAGTTTCAGAGGGATGCTCTGTTACCTTGGCAACGATCTCAGATCCAAGGAATCCAGCATGAACAATTGAGTCCTTGAGTGCAGGGAAGTAATCTGGAATCTTCAGGAACTTGACTTCACGACTTTGGTACTCGCCAAAGTTCTCAGACACGGTCAACGAATATTCGATCTCAGCCTGAAGACGCGCTTGAAGACCTATTAAACGTCCACAGCGGATACATTAATGATCAAACGCGTCATTCTAGATTAAGCCGCAGTAGACCACTTGTCATACGAGATATAAAATGTGCGCACCTTTGACCTGGCAAGAGCCTCCTGTGACAACCATTGCCTCCCATAATGGCTGGCGCTTCTCTCCCTTACATCCAAGCTGTGCGGCGTGGATTGCCTCCACAATGTTCAGCACTCGCTTCCCAACCAAGTCAGGGTTGAATAACGGATCAAACGCTTTGAAACGTGCTGGCCCAACAGAAAACTATCGGATTGTCAATTGAAAGCATCAGAATAACCGTCTTGTGACAAGCACATTTTCCCATTAGCAAGTTTAGGTGCCTCACCTTCTTTCCATTGTATTCAGTCTGGGCCCTATTCTTGTTCTCCTTTTCGTCCCTGCCCAGAACCTGACAGACACTCGATTCTTTCAAAAATCTTGCAAATTCCAGATCCAGCGGTTCTCCATACTCGCGCACCAACTGAGCATCAGCCTGAAGAAGCCGCAAAAAGTGCGCGTCAAAATCTGCTCCCGCTACCGGGATAGTGACAATAGCATGGCGTTGAATCTGTGTTTCGATGATCGGCGTGATTTCTAACATGGAAGACACAAAAGACACTGGCGTATTAGAGCGCGTTTTATATTCTCTATCCCTGTGCCGTGTTTGCTCAGAAAATCCTTACCTGTGCTGCTGTGTCCAATGTCGATGACGAGACCCGAGACAGTCCCGCAACCATAGATCGTCATCAATGGCTCCTCCGCGAGGTAAAGTCCAGGCACGTTGAAGTTTTCAAAAAAGATCTGTGTGATCCGCTCATGCTCTTCCTTGGTCCAGTCTGTCGGGACCACCATCAGTACTGGCGATGCATTCCTGGAGCGCTTGACTCCGAGTTCCTTGAACAGTACGTGGCGCCTATCACGCGTACAGGCACAAGGAATCGAGGTCAATTGATGTCTCTCGTCACGCAAAATGTAGTGGTATTATCCCATGTTGTTGATGGAGATCGCGATTCACGCGTTCACGAAGTTACCAGAGAGCTTCCATGGCAGCCCAGTCTTTAATAATTCCTTCCTGGATCGGTGTTGAGACTGTGAGCTCAGACTCTGGATATTGCTGTATAGCTTCGGTCAAGGCGCTTCCACAGTAATAAGTAGTTTGGGGTTTACTACTATCCTGTTCCTTTGACTGTTCCTGGGTTTCTGTGGCTGCCTCACTATCACTCTCCTGCTCCGCCTTCTCAACCTTGATCTCCGAGCTCTCCGCGTTTTCGGCAGTGCTGTCACTCTCTGTTGTTGTCGTTGTTGTCGCCTCAACAACAGACGAGGCGTTGGTGGCGGAATCAGCATCGGTCACTTCAGAAGGCTCTGGCACCACAGTCCTTGAGCCCACCAACGAACGTATCGTCTACAGGGGAAAAAAGCAAAACTCCGAATGAATTGAGTATTTTTTATCCCTGTTGACTCCTGGTAAAGTTGCACACCGCTGGACCTCCCTGTCTTTCACAAACGCGCGTGTAGCATGTGCGAGGAGGGAGGATGATCATACCACAGTTGGCGGCTTGTTTGTGTCGGTGACATTGATGCCTGCCTTGATGTTCCATGATCCGGAATGAAGGACAACAAAGTTCTCGTCCCTGAGCGCCATCTTTTTCTGCTGGTTTAATTCTTTTTGTGCCGGAGGGAGGGAACGAAGGAGACAGACGATTGGAATTCATGCTTCATCAAGGTGAAAGAACCCAAAACAATCTCCTGAGAAGTAGGGTAAATCACGTGATTGCACATTTCGCTTCATTTGAATGAAGATGTTGATACTAGAATACAGGGATTGAATATCCTGTAGCTGGCCATAGTAAACTGTCGACACCGCGATTGTATCGAGACTCATGTTGATCGGACTTCGTCGATAGTGACAGATGAAAGCTGTTCAGAGCAACTGCATGTGAATGATCATGATGTGAAACAGAGGGCATGCTGAGGGCCCCACTTTATCAATATTCGTGGCTAGATGAATGGGTGATTGAATGTGCCAGGAAAGGTGCCAACAGGGTTGGTGCTACAAGCTGGTGCTTGGTACAGGCGCTCTGTTTCCTTCCTGTTGCATTGGGTGCAATGTTCGATCAGATTTTGAGTTCAAGGACGCGTCGTGGAACGAGTTTCGATTACGCCCAGCCCCCAACCGAACACAACTCCGTCCCGTCATATATTCAAAGAGGCGGTCGGTCAACCTTTTGCCAAGACTGTGGATGACCGATCGGAGTGCGTGTCCATCCGCGAGAGCGCGATTGACCCTATTTTGCGTGCGAGAGCAACACATTTTGACGTTATTGATAGACTGGATTTCTGTGCACTTTTCCCCCTCTACGCTCCTTCTTGCGAAATGTCCAAAAGCGCTCCATTCACATTCCTCTCCTCATTCCTCTCCTCATTCCATTCTCCTTCTTCTTTTCCTCGCTCCTTATTCAAACACACCGCCAAGTTTCCTTGCAATAAGCTACTCCGACGCTCTCTTGCATTTCATCTCTACCCTGCACCTGCATATCGGAATCGATCGTTACACTCATTAATAAGCCAGACACGTTCCTCCATGACGACCACAGACAGCTCCACCATCGGTAATTCCCGGGCGGCCGGCCCCATTTATGTCCAAGGTGTCCCCACTCCGGAGACTAGACTGATCCTCGGAGGGTCCCTCTCCGTTTCTCCCATGGCCATTGGCACCTGGGCTTGGGGTGTAAGCAGCGCGACTGATGCTGGTCCAAGTCAGAATGGGCGATTCTTTCCACAACTGTGTTCAGAAATTAACTTCTTTTTGTATGATAGGACTCCGCATGGGGATACAAGCCTGAAATGTTTGAAGATATTGCGGCGACCTGGGACGCCTTGCAGGACGAGTCCTCGGGCATCAACTTTTTCGACACGGCTGAGATGTATGGTAAAGGCGAGTCTGAGAAGATCATTGGGCGTTTACTGAAAAAATCTGCGGGAGAGGGCAAGACTTTGCCAGTTATTGCCACGAAATTCATACCGTTTCCTTGGAGAGTGAGGTAATAAGAAATCATATGTAGGACGGATATCATTCACGAGAGGATCTGACAACTAATTGCCCTAGATTTTTTTAGATTTCCTTCCTCACTCTTGAACGCCCTCAAAGGCTCCATGGAGCGACTTGGTGTCGATGTCGTTGACTTATTTCAGATCCACGGTCCGGTCTCGCTCAGAAGCATCGAGGTCCTCGGTAAGAATATGCAGACGAAATCTGCATCATCGGCTTAAAAGGCATTACTTTCAAACAAAGTAAATACTCATCGCCACTTATGGCTCTTATTGATGCAATAGCGGATGCCCTTGCCGAATCAGTTAAGCTTGGACTAGTGAAGACAGTCGGCGTGTCGAACTATTCGATCGACGAACTCGTCCGTATGCACACCGCGTTGGCCAAGCACGGCATCCAGCTCGCCTCAAACCAGGTAGAGTTCTCGCTGCTGAGACGCCTTCCAGAGACATCAGGCCTGATCGCGAAGTGCCACGAACTCGGAGTTGCCGTCCTGGCCTACTCTCCTCTTGCCATGGGTCGCCTTACTGGAAAGTACTCTGCCGAGAACCCCCCTCCATCTGGACGAAAGTTCTCAAACTATCCCATGAAGGAATTGGCACCTCTGTTGGCTGTTATGGAGAGAATTGCCAAGGAGCACGACGTGCCCATGTCAGCTGGTAAGCGTAATATGGAGCTGATGCACATCAAGACCTTGCTGTGTATGAGGACATGTTGACTCTAACTGTTTCTCCTTTCATATAAATACATATATACATGTATACTGTATATATTTTTAGTGGCGCTTAACTACACCATCTGCAAGGGCACTATTCCATTGGGAGGTGCACGAAACCCTGAACAGGCACGCCAAAATGCCAAGGCTCTTGGCTGGAGGCTTTCGGACCAGGAGATCGCTGAGTTAGACAGTATGGGCAAGGTCGGCAGTACTGGCCTCTTCTGGCAGCATGGATAAGCCGCGATATGTCTTTGTTCTGTGCCGATGAAGCCCCTTGTAAATTTGATACGATAATACTTAAGAAAGGAGGGGCGCTCGCTATGAAATAAACTAAGTTACGCGTAGAGCATGGCCAAGGATATCTATGCTAGGAAAAGACGCGTCCCTGTAATCCCTATGCCAAGACTCAAAGACTGTTTATTCTTCTAAAAATAACGGATGTGACATGCATGGCATGGCTGAAGGCTGCGGAGCCAGGCGCTGCACCAGCGTAGCCGCTTGCAAGTCACTTGGCATGAGAATCGCATCAAGCCTCGTTGCATATGCAGAGCTCTAGGGAGATTTGGTTGGAGTCACAAAATTGAGTGCAAGCTAGAGGTTGTCGAGGGCAGAAATAAGATTAAGAAAGGACAATTGTGATGGTGTTGATGGGCTGTTGCGGTGGTCTGTTTGTTTACCACAGGGCGCAGCTTGGCATTATTTTGCGGCGTGATGAAAAGTGAACGGCCCTTCGTCTATCGATCTTTTGCAGACGCGCGTACAATACAAATTCACATCCGACTCTGACAGTGCATCCTTCTGGTGTCGCTGAGAAACGACGCGCGAATATGGGGCCCTACAGCACTACATACGGGCCGACGAACAGCCGTCGTGTTGGCAGGTCATTTCTTTCAATCGTGGAGGCGCCATGGTTTTGCGTGGAGTAATGTGCTCTGGGCTTTGTTTTGGGTTTGGCTTAAATCTTTCTTGCATGCGTGGCACCGATCGAACGCGCAGCCAAGAACAGTCGAAACAAAAAATTATCCGGCGATTGTCGCTTCAACTTAAACTGACAAACAAGTTATTTGCAGAACAACGAGAAGACTTTCCAGGCGCAAGCTTAACTGCTCATTGCGCTTTCCTTCATTGCTCCCTCGCCAATCTCATTCCACTCACACACCTCCCCTACCCCACCGCCGCATCCCCATCCCTCTCCCTCTCTCCCGTTCATCCCTCATTCTCATCCCCATCCCTTCCTCACATTACTCTCACACATACGCTTCTATTTTTGAAGACTCCAACTACACTTGATCACCCTGTTTGCTTGGTCCAGCCATGGCGGATGTCACCAAGAACGACATCCAGCTCTCGGAGATAGTCCGGGATGAAGGTACCTCAACAGAGCCAGCACAGCAGTTCTACCTCTTTCAGCACCCTGTCTGTCCTAGCAATTGGAGAAGACGTGGCCGGTGCGGGGGATGGAGATAAAGAAATGAACGAGGACCACATTATCCAGGAACAGTCGCTAATGTTCTTTAATTTCACCTTTTCGTCTACCACAGTCAGCAACAGTAGTAGTCACGTTGCTGCCCTCAATGCCACAAACCAGGACTTGGAGCACTCGCCCAAGACAGGGCGAAAGTCGTTCCAGTTCCGAGCTCTGGTAAAAAAAAAAAAAAAAATCTGTGGCCGTTTTTACGTTGCTGGTCATTGCGTTGCGAAATGAGTTAGTAAACATTGATCAAAATTATAGGGAAGAAAAACGCTGTCGTACCAACGCCGTCAGGTGTTTGTTAACGTCTGCTGTATCGGTTTGTGTCCGATCCTGATGGTCGTGATCGCAGGTGCAATGGGCGTTGTCATCACCGGTTTGATCAACAACCTTGGCACCCCTTCAGGTACGTTAAATCAACCCCATCGATGCAATGTTGGCCCAGTGCATGCGCGCCGCGGGAACTGTTGTGTCCCTACATCCAGATGGGGGACTACACCATGCGGCTAACTGCAGCGGCCGATCAACCCCACACAAACACCGCGTTAGTTGCTACCATATTCACATCCTACAGATGATGCCTTCTTTCATCTCATTGCTTGATATTCCCTCTCACTGACGTTGTTATCCCTATTATTTTCTCGACATACTCTGACAGATTACTTGCTGTGCTCCAATGTGGATGCTATGACATCTCGTGGGTTCCCTTTGGTCCCCTCAACACAGAAAGGGGTTGTTGACTTTCCCACATCGCCCGGCTCGTCCATTCCTAATGCTAAGGCAGATGCGACCATCAATAACGTCAACTGGTATATTGTTCCAGGAGTCCTCGGCTTTGGATCCTCTCCAACCATCACTGCCGACAGCTGTGTCTGGTGGTTCGAGAAGGACTATCCTTACTCCAGCCCTTATTCCAAGGACCCCAACCTCACGACCTCTAGTGCCAACCTCGATAGCACCTACAAGCCTCAGCCTTCGGGTGGATGGCTGGGTCCTCAAGAGCTTTTGGCCCCTGTCGAGTTGACAACAGAGCAGATGTACCCATGGCTGCTGGCTGCCGACCTGAGCGGAGGGCTGGGAGGAACACGCCCTCAGCAGCCTCAAATTGATGCCAAGACTGGCAACTTGTCTGGTCAGCCATTCGGAACGGGACTGCTGGGCGCAATGGACACTTATTACTACGCCAATATCACCACCGACCCTACCACAAGTATCCCAGCAGTGACTGGGTTCCAGGCAGTGCCATTCTATCAGACAGCCGCTGGGTCAGGATCGCCCAGCGATGTGGATGATGCTCTGACGGATGAGATCAGGATTCTTGTGGATGGATTGGCGCTAGTGAACAAGACTGCTATTATGGCCCAGGACCCCACAGCCCAGCAACTGATTGACTACTACTCGCAGATCGGCGACTTGGTCCAGAAGATGCCTATTGGAGCGCTCATCATAAATGCCATCGACAATGTCGCCAGGAAGTTTGATTATACGTTGCAAATCGGAACGGATATTCGTTTGTTGAGTGCGGCTAATTATCCAAACCGTGGTCTGCGTCTGATGCAGCAGCACACTGCCCTCACAGATGCAATTTGTAAGTGATTATCAGGACTGGAGTTGATTGCATGCGGCGGTTGATATAAATGAGACCGAACCTAACCCAGCAGTTCCTCAAACTTTAGTCAAAACTTCTCCCAACGCCAACACCACTACAATTACCCATGGCTTCCGTGGCATGCCACAACTGTTCAGCACAAGCGCCAATATCCCCATCGCATCTGTTGTTGGAAGAATCCTGTTTCCATTTGCTGTGTCCTTCTTGCTGCCAATTTTCGTCATCACACTCGTCAAGGAAAAGGAGGACCGTATTCTTGTCATGATGAAGATGGTAAGACGCTGTTCAGTCTTTGTTGTTTTTTGCATGGCGTTGTATATTTTCTGACATAAACTCACGTTTTCTACTTTATTGTACGTCTATAGAGCGGCCTCAAGTCATTCACATACTACGTTGCCCACTACATTCACTTTTATGTCCTGCACATCCTTTCCACTTTGATGTTCATCATCGCCGGTCTTGCGTTCAGGATGCCTTTCTTCACCCTAGTCCAGCCTGGCGTCTACATCCTTCTCTTCTTTTTCTGGGGTCATGTTCAGATCGCACTCGCATTTTTCTTGTCCTGCTTCTTCAGCAAGTCTCGAACAGCCCTTGTGATTGTGTTCCTGCTCGTCCTTTGCGGTGTCATTGTCTCCCTCGCGACCGAGACCATCTTTGGCACCGACCCTGCACCCATTGGCTACTTTGTCTGGCCCGCATTTGCGTTCTACAGAGCCCTGTCAGTCATCAATCGCTCTAGTTACAATACCACATACCAGCCCTATAGGTTATCAGATCTTAAGGGATCGGATGAGGTATTCGAGGTCATTATCGCGCTGATCATTGAGACGTTTGTTTTATTGGCTCTGGCGTTCTACCTGACCGAGGTGTTCCCCACGGAGTTTGGTGTTCGTCAGCCGTGGCATTTCATTTTCTCGGTACCATACAAGCGCTTTTTTGGCAAGAAGAGGGGTCAAAATGATATTGAGGGTCAGGCTCGCAAGGACCACACTGGATCGATGCGGGAGATGGTTCAAGGCGAAATCCCATTGGATCCAGAGGAGGTTCAATTTGAGGATGCAGATGTGAAGCAGGAAAGAGCTCGCGTCTTACATGACGAATTCTCGCCCAACTGTCCCTTGGTGATGAAGAACATGAGAAAGATTTATCCGACCAACAAGAAGTTGGCTGTTAAGAATGTTACGTTTGCAGCAGAGAAGGATACCATTTTTGGTTTGCTTGGACCGAACGGTGCTGGAAAGACCTCATTGATCCATATCTTGACGGGACTCTATGAACCCACCCAAGGATGGGCGCGTCTTGCTGGCTTTGAACTGGATACTCAAATCAAGGATGTCTACCGAAATATCGGTGTCTGTCCTCAGCACGACATTCTCTGGGACGATCTGGTAAGCTGTCTTATTTTTTTTTCGTGTTCACACTTTTAAATATGAATACGCTGCGAACTCTATACTGACATATCTTGTATTTTTATTAGACTGTTGGAGAGCATCTTTATTTCTATGCTCGTCTCAAGGGTATTGTTGCTGCAGATGAGCGTGCTGCTGTTGTGGCCTCTTTGAATGCCGTCTCTCTTGTTCCGTTTGAGAATCGCCTGACCAAGGGGCTCAGTGGAGGAGAGAAGCGTCGTCTCTCGATTGCCATCGCTTTGGTCGGCAACCCCGGTATTGTCTTCTTGGACGAGCCTACGACGGGTCTTGATATCTCTGTTCGTCGCCTCATCTGGGATATCGTCTTTAATGCGAAGCAAGGTCGCACCATCGTCTTGACGACCCATTCAATGGAAGAGGCCGAGGTTCTGTGTTCCAGGATCGGTATTATGGCCAAAGGAACACTGCGTTGTATCGGTAATCAGATTCGACTCAAAGAACTCTATGGCCGTGGATTCAAGATCACGTTCGCGAGCAAACCGGAAAACACGGAGCGTGCATCCCATTACATTGCGTCGTTACTGCCTGAGAGCGCCGTGAGGCTGGACTCATTCGTGACGTCCGAGTCGTGGGAGTTTGAGACTACGCCTGGACTGATCCAGAGGCTATTCGAGGAGATTGAGGCACATAAGCATGAGCATGGTATTGATGATTGGGGACTCAGCCAGACGTCGCTGGAGGAGGTGTTCCTGAGAATTATCCAGGAGGAGGATGCTGATGCATAAAAATGAGGCAGATAGACTTGATACCAAAAAGAAAAATCATCTCATTTCATTGAAGTCACAAATGATTTTAAAAATAGTGGCAAAACGCGTGGAAATGAATGTAGTGTGGCTGAATCACTTTTCAAAATTGTACGCGCGCGTCTGAAAAGACAAGTTCTTGCTCCCTCAGTGCTGTTGCCGCGGATGGAATGGATCAGGAGGAGATCGAAGCTCAAGCAAGGGAGTTTCTTGCTTTCCTAGAGCAATGCAGCCAACAGCCGTAGGTTTCTCTTGATGTGACAAAGATGCAACATCGCGTGCTCTTTGTCAAAACGGAGTGAAAGGCCAGAGTAATGATTACTGAGTTCTGATCACGTTTTTATTCAGTCGCGCATCCGCCACTTCGGACATTACAGCTTGTCTCAAAGATCTACATGCATTCCTGGAACGGATTCAGCCCGTGATAGAGCCTGCTGTGACAAATGGCAGGAGCAATACTACGGGTTCAGAAGCCAGAACAACGATGTTGGATGCTTCGGAGCTCTACCCAACTATCGGACTCTTGCTCGCGCGCCTCTGCAGGAACCCCATCATCTTGAGCTCCATACCGATCGCTGATCTAATAGCTCAATCCGTAATCAAATACTCGAAACAGACTGGAGCTCAGGAACATTGTAGAGATCCGATTACAGGGAGCAACAGTAGGCAATTATCAGCGGAGAGGATATGGTGTACTGCACGGATGCGGGACATGTTTGAAGTTCAACAACAGCAGCGCCATCAAGGTATTCTGGAAATTAGAGGGAA
Organism: Dissophora ornata; assembly: GCA_025201705.1. Lineage (NCBI taxonomy): Eukaryota > Fungi > Mortierellomycota > Mortierellomycetes > Mortierellales > Mortierellaceae > Dissophora > Dissophora ornata. The sequence goes on along the minus strand of MU616762.1, from coordinate 30,078 downwards.
AAGAGAGGCTACTGCAAGGACGAAAGGGTTTGAAGAGTTGTTTCAGGTCTCGGAGCAGGAGATGAGGCAGCAAAGGCTACACTCGACTATAGTGAATCTGTCCCAGACATTGAAGGGACTTCAAGAGACGGTGACCAGAAAGAAGCCAGTAAAAGGCGTGGAGTTGACGTATTTGGTATGCATGATGGGAAGCCCCGACAATTTACTATCAACTTTTTGACATGGACGAGCTGCTTACAACCAAAAGGGGTTACATGGTATTTACTAAATTTTAGATCCAATGGAACTCTCAACTCTCTGGACTGTGCGCACCTCTTGTCTCGCACCCAGCAGCAGCCGAGCTTGTCGAGGGAATAATCGATCTTGCTTATTCGCTCAAGACAGAGATAGGGCACAACAAATCCATGTCGTATTCATACCTCGACTCTACATTCGTGGAACAGAACGTGGCTCTGTCGAGGGACGAGGGAAAGTTGACAGCGATCCGCTTCAATGACCGAGCATTGCTTCGGTAAGTGACTTCATACATCCATATACATCCTCACAAACCAAACATATATTTTGTGCTTTTTACGCCATCAACTTACCATTCCCTCCATATTGGGAAGATAATAGACTGTGCAGTGTGTCACCTTTAGCGCGTCAAAGATTCCTCGTGGAGTTGATGGACAGGATCATGACTACCAGTGGACAACAATCTGAGTTTGCCTTGCCGCGAAAAGAGCTCGTTGATCAATACTTTGAACTGTCACCGCTGCTATCTGCTATGACAAAGATTCTACCCGAAAGCTGTGAGCTGGTGCAGCGAGTCATGGAGAGCATTGCAGAGGTGGCGGGCGAAATTGTCGACTGGAGATTTGTCCGAATCTGCGTTTTGCTGGTGGAGTGGATGTCGACTCGTCTCCAACAAACAGAGTGTGAAACCATGCAAGTTGACCTTATTGAGGATGAGTCCAAGTCAGGCTCTGAGATGGATGTGTTGTTTGAGACGATGATGGCGAGCGCGCGTTTGCTTTTGGACCAGGGCAGGACGAGCGCATCGACCGAGACGCAGTTGCAAGAGATGAGTCAGTTTTTGAGTGCTCAGAGAAGTTACGTGTTTTCCTCCGCAAGACCAGAACAGCTTATTCTGAGAAAGAGGTTGGCATTTCTTGTCAACAACGCAGTTGCTCAGTGTAATGGGCTCTTGGCACACCTAATCCGCCACTATCTCGAGGCGCTTGAGAAATCGCAGGAGCGTCACCGCCCTTCTGTAGTACTATTCATGGCAGAGTTGATTCTTCCATGTGAATCCGAACCGATCATTAGCGCTGTGGTCGACCAACTACTAGCATTGCTAAAGGACCTCCAGGAGTTATGTTCCACCTATAGTCGGGATTCAGGATTGGTGGTCGTCGCATTGGAAGAACAGCTGGTGCAGGTGTTTAACAGGTACCGATCCGTTCTGGTATTGAACACAGCTTTATTGGCGGATGTAATATGCGCTATGGGTATCTACATGGATACGAAAGATTCGACGGTCTGGAGTGCGATGGTACGACCTGCACTGTCTCTCACAAAGGACTCAAGGCAAGGGCACTCGCCAATATTCCCGTGGGCCCTAGTAATTCGGCTACAGGATATTACTCACATCATTGATAACCCTGGGCTGGATGTTGCGCAAGAAGAACTGGCGAGCTATGGTCGTTCGGTAATAATCGATTGAATAAAATTACATCGATCCCATCATATATGCATGACTTGTAAAGCTCGAAAGAGAATAATGCTACGGTGGAGTGATTTTTTAATAAAAATAGAACGGGCGAGGGAGAGAGAGAGAGAGAGAGATATTCTTGTATTCTTCTGTACTAAGATACTTCTTTAAAAGACGGGGACACCTCCAACAACATTAGAAGGCTTCTTGGCCTCGCCAGTCAGCGCCTCTGACAAGAAAGCGTACTCCTCGGCCAAGTGAACCTTCTTGTTTCCGGTAGCGACCGAGGCCGAGGGCTCACGACCCGCATACCGGACCTCCTTGTTGGCATGGTTGGCGGTCACGCGGAGCGAGGAGCGGAGACGAGGGGCAACATGAGCCCAGGCACCCATGTTCAAAGGCTCCTCTTGGCACCAAACAATCTCAGCGTTGGGGTACCTGTCAGCAAACTCCTTGACTCTGTCATAGGGGAAAGGGTTCAACTGCTCGACACGCGAGATGGCAACGTCGTCGATCTTGTTCTGCTCACGAGCCTTGACCAAAGCATAGTAGACCTGACCCGTGCAGAAGATGTGCTTCTTGATCTTATCAACACTGACGAGCTTCTCCTCCTCGACTTCAGGGATGAAGCGTCTGAACGTGGTGTTGCCGGACATCTCCTCCAAGGTTGAACGGGCCATGGGGTGGCGCAACAACAACTTGGAGTTGAAAGCAATCAGAGGCTTGCGGTAGTCACGGTGGATCTGACGACGGAGTGCATGGAAATAGTTAGCGGGGGTCGAGCAGTAGACCACCTGCATGTTGCAGTCCTGGTGCTGACGAGAGAGCTTCTCCTCTGAGGGGAACCTGTCAGGGTGATCATCGCACATCTGAAGGTAGCGCTCGATACGGGCGCTCGAGTGCTCGGGACCTTGTCCATCGTAACCATGGGGCAACAACATGGTCAAGCCAGTGCGCTGGAGCCACTTGGTCTCTCCAGAGGCAATGAACTGATCAATGATGCACTGAGCGTTGTTGGCAAAGTCTCCGAACTGGGCCTCCCAAAGTACGAGCGAGTTGGGGTTGACGAGAGAGTATCCAAGCTCAAATCCAAGAGCGCCAAACTCTGAGAGCGAAGAGTTGTGGACCGAAAAGGCAGCCTGACCGTGGCCAACGTTCTTGAGGGGAACGTAGAGGTTGTCAGACTCCTGGTCATGGAGAACAGCGTGACGGTGCGAGAAAGTTCCACGCTCAACATCCTGACCAGCCAAACGGATGTGCTTGCCCTCAGTAAGCAATGTGCCGAAGGCCAAGCCCTCAGCAGTAGCCCAGTCGATATTAGATCCAGTCTCGATGGTCTTGGCGCGGGCCTTCATGATACGGGCCAAGTTGGAGTGGATTTTGAAACCGGGGGGAGTAGAGCTGATGGTGTCACCAATGTGCTTCAAGGTCTCCAGGGATGCGCCGGTGGGGAAAGTAGGGAGAATCTCGGTCGCCAACTCGGCAGGCGACTTGAATCCATGCCACGAGCTGGTCATCCACTCCTTAGGCTTGGCCTTGTAGTCCTTGCTCTTGGCGTAGTTCTCCTCGAGAATGTCCCAAACACGCTTCTTCATCTCCTCAATTTCCTCGGTCTTGAATGTACCCTCCTGAACGAGCTGATCAATGTACTTCTCCAAGGCAGGAGTCTGGCTATCGATGGCCTTGTACATGATTGGCTGGGTGAAACTGGGTTGATCAGTCTCGTTGTGTCCGTGACGTCTGTAGCAGACGAGATCGATAACAACGTCGGTGTGGAACTCTTTGCGCCAGTCGGCGGCCAACTGGTGGACATAGTTGACAGCCTCGACATCATCGCCATTGACGTGGAAGATGGGGGCATTAATGGATTTGGCGATGTCGGTACAGTAGGCAGTCGAGCGAGCGAAGCTGGGGTCAGTGGTGAAACCGATCTGGTTGTTGACGACAATGTGGACCGTGCCTCCGGTCGAGTACGCAGGCAAGTCCATGAATCCAAGAGTCTCGTAGACGACACCCTGTCCAGCAAAGGCAGCATCACCGTGCAAAAGGACAGCGAGCGAGCGGGTCCTCTTCTTGTCATCCATGTAGTGCTGGATCGCATGGGTCTTTCCGAGGACAACGCCATCGGCAGCTTCCAAATGCGAGGGGTTAGCGACCAGGGACAGGTGAACAGGCTTGCCAGAGGGTGTTGGACGCTCGTAGTTCATTCCCAAGTGGTACTTCACATCACCAGAGAAACCGTCCTGGGCAGAGTTGCCACTGAACTCTGAGAAGATGGACTCGTGAGGCTTGCGAATGACGTTCGACAAGACGTTCAGGCGACCACGATGGGGCATGCCCATAACAATGGACTCGACGCCATGCTCGACAGAGCGATCGATCTACACGACAGATAGGAAGGCATGCGGATTTAGTGTAAAAAAGAAAGCCATTTGAATAAAAAAATCCACTCTGCTCGTCATTGATTGACACATACCAGGGCCTTCATTCCCGGGATCAAACTCTCGCCTCCTTCGAGACCGAAGCGCTTCTCGCTAGGGTACTTGGAAGCGACAAAGCGCTCGAACGAGTCGGACCAGATCATACGATCGAGGATCATTGTCTTTTCCTCGGTGGTGTACTTGTAGGGCCTTGGAACTTCGAGGCGCTGTCTGATCCAGTCGCAGCGGTCGCGGTCGGGGATGTGAATGTACTCAACACCAATGGAGCCGCCTAGCAATCGCAATAGTCATGCAGTGCAGCGCAGTAAATGAATACTGCTGTCAATAACACTGCTAAGCTGAAAACGAAATAGTGCTTGCATCCAAATCGCTCTCTGTAAAGTGTCCCTCTGCTTCGCGCTCGTAACAGGACGCAGGGATGTAATCACGCTACGACCCGTCCATGTAATTTCTTTTCTTCCAGATAGAAAATGGTCTCATAGCGCTGTTCCCGTTTTTACGGAATTCAGCTGCAGTAAAGGTAGTGATACGACACATTCGAGAGCAGCCAACTTACAGTAGATGGTCTTTAAGTGGTCAATGATCTCGCGAAGGGTCTGCTTGCTGCCGGTGTCAAGGAAGCCGGGAAGGATACCAGGTCCAAGAGAGAACGTGCGGTCCAGATCTCTCTCCGAAAAGCCGTAGTGTGAGATATCGAGCTCGCGGGGAGAGACACCAGCCAACGTCGCATTGAGGCCGAGGGGGTCGAGATTGGCAATGTGGTGGCCACGAACCTGGTAGGCACGAACCAGGAGCTGGATCTTCAGATGGTCAATGACGTCAGAGGAACCGACTTGGGAGCCAGGAACAAGCGAAGGCACACCACCGCTGGTAGGGATGGTAGGAGCGGCCTGGAAGGATTGGGAGGTGGACATGCCCTGAGACTGGTTCCTAAAGTAGATCTGCCACGACAAGTGGACTGAGGCGGGGTCCTTGAGCCAAGCAGAGTACATTTCCTCGACGTAGCCGGCTGAGTTGCCCTGGAGGAAGGCATCCTTAGCGACGGGCAGGTCCTCCTTCGTCGCGCTGCTGGAGGCCTTGCGAATCGAGATAAGCGTAGCAACCGGGGCGGTGGTGCGGGCCAGAGAGGAGCGCATCAACAGGGCAGACTGACGCGCCATGGGGCTGGAGGCGGCACGGGCCATTGAGCTCAGGGGGAAAGGCATGGTTTGGTGAATATGTTTGGTGACCGATATGTGTAAAAAGAAAAGAGTGAGGTGATTTGACTGGCTTTTATAACCAGAGGTGCATTGAGATGATTAATGAGGCACTGGGTAGGGGCAAGAGAGGGGAGAGGGGGTGGGTCCTGTCCTTCCTGAATGATGGGATGGATGGAGAGGAGAGATTTGATGGATGTTGAGGTCGCATTTGGCACACACGCGCCGTTGATTTTCTACGCACGTCAATCGCGCACAATGGATGGTAATTGGCTGGCTGACTAAGCCACTGCTCTTCTCCTTGTGTCCGTGGCGCCCGACAAGCTACTCTGACACGGAGGGCACAACGGCGCGAGCGGGCGGACAGCGCGTGTCTGCCCAGCTCGTTTTGGGCCGGATGCTTGTGCACAATACATCGGCATGTCCATCTGCAAGCGCTATGTGTCTGTCCGCAGCTAACTGGGACCTTCTCTGTGTATAACGTACGTTATTCGACACTTCGGCTTGTATGAAAATGGAAAAGTACATGCCTAGGATGACCATCGTCGCATACACCATATGTCACCGATGACAGGGCGCTGTATACTCAAAGACAGAGCCCCCCGAAATGCTCGATGTTGCCTGTTAGAAACGACGCCGCCCTCCGATCCTAACGCATTTGAAAGGTCTCTTGCGACCAACTGTCTTCCAAGGCCCCGAGACATATCCAGGGACAACCTCGGATGCCATGACACGCTTCCTGCCCTAGCATTAGTTGCGTAGCACCCAGTCTTTCCTTGTCCCAGCTGCAGCAGACGACAAGGCACGTCCAGATCGACGCTGCAATGTAAAGAAAGTTGATTGTGCCCTGTGCTCTCCGAAACCTTTTTTTTAAATATCATCTCAGCCCATCTCATCGTGCCATCCCTTACATCTTTGCCACGCTACATCTCTCTTCCACAGCACCATGGTGCTTCACAACTCCCTGCGCCTGTAAGTTGCAGCACCTGGATCCCAGTGTCAAGTGCCTTAACCTCCATGAAAGAGTTGACCACTACGACACAAACTACTCAGGGTTTATCAGTGACCTCGCATTAATTTTTATCTCAATCTGCATGTCAACAGCTACATTAGCGTCGACACATTCACTTTTGAGCCTGTCTATAATAATCCTTCCGTCGTGACAGAAAACATTGTGATTCAGCGCTCCAATGGAGAAGTGTGTTTAAATGGTGCGACCAACCCCTTCCGGAACAATTTATTTTATTTTGATGATGGTATCACGGAACTGACCTTGGACCCTGTCTTTCCCTCCAGCTCCTGCGGGAAGAGTCGCCGCGGATGAGGAGGTTATGATGATCTTTGGCATTATTGGATTTATACGGTTACTAGCAGGTTGGTACTCGACACCACGTCCAAAAACCATCATCTTCCTCAGGACGAAATAACCAATTGACTATATCATGAAATTATACAGGCGAATACATGATCGTGATCACGGACAGGCAGAAAGTCGGCCGTATCGGTGAACATGATATCTTCAAACTTAAGGATTACAGGATCGTGCCATTCTCGCGCAATAACATGGCCCTCTCAGATGCACAGGTGGGCCATTCACTCTTCAATTGCTCAAGTTCATGGAGTGATTGCAGTAGATTGACCCTCGTGCGTGTGTACCTGATTTAGACCGGCGAGGAGGCTTCGTATATCTCCCTACTGCACTCCCACTTGCAATCTGGAGAGTTCCACTTCTCATACGGATACGAGTTGACCCACACTCTCCAGCGGCAATCGGAGTTAAGAGGCATCACGAAGCCCATCTGGGAGCGCGTAAGTGGTAGAGCTACACGTGTCTTTTCAATTAGTATTTGTCAGATCGCACATCCTAAAGCAGTTGTTGTTCCTATTGGTCGACTGGCAGGCGGATGAGAGGTTTTTCTGGAATTATCGCCTTCAGTCAAAGTTCATTGAGCATACGAGGACACACAGGGATCAGGATGTAAGGACTTTATCTGTCATTGTTTTCGTCAAACTGCTGTGAAGGCACACCCTTGACTGCATCTTCTCCCCCTTTCTCTTGTAGCTGAGCAATTTCATCCTACCCATCGTCAACAGTTTTGTGGAGCTCAAGGCGGCAGAGATCAATAGGAAGCCGTTCACTTTCGCCCTTATTTCACGTCGATCTCGTCATCGTGCTGGAACGCGCTACTTCTCACGTGGAGTGGACTCGGAAGGAAACGTCTCCAACTTCAACGAGACCGAGCAGATCGTGGTCTTGGATTCTGTCCCTGACGCGGCAGTCCAGACTATTCCAGGGAATTACACCATGCTTGCTCACGTCCAAACTCGTGGATCGATTCCTATCTTCTGGACCCAGATCAACAATATCAAATACACACCCAAACTGCAAATTTTTGATAACCCAGACATTGTAAGTGGACCACAGGCGCCATGGTTCTGCCACTGCCGCGTGCATATTGCCTCATCTATTAAAAAATCTTGTTCATATTCATCTGTTCCATGCAGGAGAATGCCTTCCGAAGACATTTTGAAACGCAGAAAAGGCTGTATGGTCCCCAAATCGTCATCAATCTCATCAACAAAAAGGGATACGAAAGACCGATGGGCGCTGCATTTTCGAAGCAGATCGATATCCTCAATGACCCACAGATCAAATACCACCACTTTGATTTTCACCACGAGTGCAGCAAAATGAGATGGCATCGCGTTTCGCTCTTGCTAGACCACTTCCACAGCGACCTTGTGGCGCAAGGGTAGGGCGAGCTCGGCGATAGCAATACCGAATGCATTTATGACACCGTTTTACACTCATGCGTCATTTCAATCAACTCAATTCCAAATAGATATTTTAAGGCTGAGGTGAATAGGGACACCATTCAGCGGGTGTACCAAAGACAAACATCAGCCGTGCGCACCAATTGCATGGATTGCCTGGATAGAACAAATGTTGTGCAGTCTGTTATTTCCCGTTGGGTGTTGAATCGCCAACTACAGGAACTTGAGATCCTGTTACCAAATGAAACGTTTGAGACCTGGGATCAATTCGAAACTCTCTTCAGGAATGGTAAGATCGGAAAACTCAGGAGAGTCTGCGCTTGGATAGTTATTTATGTATGCCTCTAACATTCAACCATGATATGTACAATATAGTGTGGGCTGATAATGCCGATGTGGTTAGCTGCGCTTATTCAGGCACTGGAGCACTGAAGACGGATTATACAAGGTATATACCATAATATTCATCTAGAACTTGACGCGACCTGAGGAGCGCGATTAACCATTCGATTCGCTCGCTTTTTACACACAGAACTGGTGAACGCACAAAGATTGGAGCCTTGCATGATCTTGAAAATTCTATCATCCGCTACGTCAAGAATAATTTCATGGACGGAGCAAGACAGGTGAGAACAATGCTCTGCTACAGTCGTCGTTGGAACTTGCATTTTAAGCGACATTTCTAATAGCTGCTCGGCTACACTTACGTTCCTGCTTCGTAGGACGCTTATGATTTGTTCCTTGTATACGATGTCCATGAGGGTGGGTCTGATCCCCTCATCGATGGTCGCCCTCTCCATCTTAAGCTTATACCTCTTGGACTTGTCGTCGGCTTTGCTATGTTGGTCGCCTGCGCCATCATCCCGGAGAGTACGTGACAAATACACCTTGCACAATCTAAGCAACATCTTTAAGGAATTGTTTTAACACATATCCTGCGTCTGAAATGAAATAGGTATCTCAAGTACGCATGTCATTCTGTTTGCGTCCTTTTGGGTCGCGGTGATAGGCTACACCGCATACTTCATTATTACGAATGGTGTGTACTACGTGAATTGGCCAAGACTGGTACCGTTGGACTATGATGTCTCGATGCACAAGTTCCCAGGGATCTCATCTGAGGCTAAGCTGGGTGCTGCCGAAGTCGAGCTTGGGTGGAAGAACGAATAGACGCACTTTCAAAGACAATAAAAGAATTGGTGGCGTCAATTGGTTCAATGTCAATTTTACTACAGAGAAATGATTCAACAGTCCCGTGTTTTCCGTCCCTGAGGGACTGAGCTGATCTCGTTGCCATCGCTACTCTCATTCACCCGAAACACCCTCAGCATGTCTTCATCAGCCTCATTGCAACGCTTTCCAAGGTTATGGAGCAGTCGAAGCGCACCGTTTAGCCTTACAGCATGTCAAGTTTCACCCCAAAGATTCCTATCCAGGACATACCTTTTGCCGCTTGCAAAGATAGCCCAACAAAGTCCGCTCCGTCTTGGCCGACAGCTTTCCACTGCCGCCGATTCATCAGAGTCCTGGATTGTAAAGCCAGAAGATCGAATTGAAGAATTGAACCGCTTGGGGATCACTCCTTACCCTAGATACAAAAATCCAAGTGTACCACCTGTCGAAGTGCGGGATCTTATTACCAAATACACAGAAGTGCTTGCAGACGGCGAACGAGACACTACTCGATCGGTCTCAATAAGCGGTATGTGGCAATGGAGAGCTTTCGGAATACCCAAAACTTCAGTCGGTGCAGTAAAGGGATTTTGAGCAATATGTCTGACTTCTCTCTTGACATACATATTTATTCCCAGGGCGCGTTCTATCCAGACGCGAGTCGAGCTCAAATCTGGTGTGGTATGATCTGATTCAGGATGGCCATCCAATCCAAGCAGTTTTCAACCGCAAGAACTTTACTGGAACACAGGAGGAATTTGAGTTGTTGAGCAAAACACTGCGCCGCGGAGACATTGTCGGTGAGGCCTCTTTTATGTGTGAGATATATTTTTGGCTACTTCATGAAGGGGGTTTTTTCAGGACTGGGTTGCTAATACAGATCTTGGATCATCACACCCAACTGCAGAGTTGACGGGCTTCATAGGAAAGAGCAAGAAAGGCACATTGACTGTCTTTATTACAGGTGACTTTAAGCTTCTGTCGCCATGCCTGCATTCGCTTCCTATCCGATCCGGATTGAGCAATCCCGAGGTCAGATTCAGGAACCGGCATTTAGACTTTTTGGTGAATCGAGGTGCCCTCGAGATCATCAGAAAGAGAAGTGAGGTAGTTAAAATGTGTGGCGATCAAAAAAAAATCGTAGAGTCAAGCGTGCAGTTCAGCAGGGACGAATTAGTTAACCGAGTGTCTATATTCGTGAATTCTTGATATTTAGGTGATCAAATTCATCCGACAGTTCTTTGATAGCCGTAACTTTTTGGAGGTAGAGACACCTATTCTGTCAACTCAGGCAGGCGGAGCGAATGCAAAGCCGTTCGTGACACATGCCAACGCGCTGGACATGGATATGCAAATGCGTGTTGCCCCTGAGCTCTATTTGAAGGTACGGTTTCTTCAACATTGGAAAGCAGCATCAATCCGCACGTTCTGTTTCCCTGGTTAAATGGGTGTGACTAATGACTTAATCGATACATTTTGTGAGTAGCAACTTGTTATTGGAGGAGTGGATCGAGTATACGAGCTCGGAAAGCAATTTCGCAATGAGGGGATCGACGCGGACCATAACCCTGAATTTACAACATGCGAGTTCTATCAGGCATACTCTAACCTCGAAGGACTATTCGAGATGACAGAGGATATGCTTCAAGGTACTTTTTGTGCCTCCATTTCCGTGTTGTCGTTGACATGCGGCAGCCACTCTGGTTCACTAACTCCTCGACTATGCTTTCTAGAAATGGCAAAGAGCGTCACAGGATCGGCCACAGTTCCTCATAAATTGTCAGAAACAGAGACTGTTGAGCTGTCGTTTGAGAAGCCATTCCGGAAAATCAATATTATGGACTGTTTGGAGGAGAAACTCGCAACTCGTCTCCCAGACCTCGATGGTAAGTTTTCTCTTTGTCTTCTTATCTGCGTGAGCTGCAGATAGTCAGGCTGCGGACCATCTAACGCGCTTAGGAAAAAAAAACAACAACAACAACAACAACAACAACGTTCTAGGTGAGCCGGTCGCAGAGCTGCTTGAGATCTGCAAAAAGCACCGAGTCTTTGTATCGACACCACACACAGTGCCACGGATTATGGATAAACTCATTTCGCATTTCATTGAGCCAGAATGTGTCCAGCCTACGTTCTTGTGGGGCCACCCTCTTGTCATGAGCCCTCTCGCCAAGGATATCCATTTAGAGTCTGTAGGTCAAGCAAAGATTAACCTGTGTATGTAAAGTGAATGCATGGCCTGTTTCTCTTTATTAACGCGCTTTTTCGACGTAATATTGTGTTGATAGGGACGAACTGTTGCAGGCCGGTTTGAGCTGTTTGTTGCAGGCAAAGAAATCGTGAATGCGTATGAAGAGTTAAACGACCCATTCCAGCAGAAGGAGCGCTTCACGAAGCAACAGAACGACAAGGAGAACGGCGATGAGGAGGCGCAGCCCATGGATCAAGCCTTTTGCAGTGCACTTGAATATGGACTTCCCCCTACCGCTGGATGGGGCATGGGTGTGGACCGCGTAGTCCAAATTCTGACGGGTTCTGCCCATATCCGCGATGTGCTTGCATTCCCTACAATGCGCGCCCTCAAGCCCTCGTTGACGGGCGAGAGCATCAAAGAGAGTGATGATAGCAAAGACGACGCAAGACCGTAGAAAGTGTCTGCGCGCGATCAATCCGATAAAACAAAGGACGCGTCTCGTTCCCCAAGTGCAAGGTTTGCTGTTGTCCGAACCCCTTAAATAAAGACGTCACCACGATTTTTTTTTTGGCGAAGTTGCTCTCTGAAAAAAAATGCAAAGTGCCCAGCACCAGAGAGTAAGCACAAGCATTTGATAAAGTGCTGCGTTTACGAAGGAGTATGCCCCTCCCCCACAGAATTTCCATCAGACCAGTGCACTGCACACTCACACGCACTTTGTGCCAAAGGAAAAATAGCAATTTTTTTTACGAATCCTCTGGCCTGGCAGAGTCATCATCATCATCTTGAACCAAGTGCCCGCTTAATTTGGCACTCCCACCTCACCCTCGACTCCCTTTTTTTTTAATCTTAATCATCTGCCAACTCCATCTGAGGATCCCTGCTTTGGCACACACCACTTGGCCTGGTAAGAATCGGACCATCTCCGCAGTGCACCTGTGCAAGCAGGCACCGGATGATGATGCTGTCCTGCAGCAGCCCCATTGCATATGATCGAGCCTCATTCACATCATGTGCCGCAGTCCCCCAGATGGGTCTGGTCCTCTTGGGCTGTCTTGTTTCTGCGTGATTTTTATTATTATTTTTGGGTCGTTTTCGTCTGCGCACCTCCTATTCCCGCTCCCTTTTTCTCCCGCTTTTCTGCACTGATAAAATTTTTTTCGGTCATCCCTTTTTTTGGCACACTCCGTTTCCCGCTCTCTACTCTGCAAGATCATGTGCATGTGCACGCCTGGCACACATTGAACTGGTCTCTCTAGTAACAGCAAGACGCGTCTGTTCTAACACACCTCAACGCACCAGCCAATTTTCAATCTGCACCTTACTAGAACTCACCTTTGCTTATTCCATTGAAACCAACCCTTGTTCACCGAATCCAAAGACACGCCCACACTCCCTCTCACAACGCGTGTCTTCTCGGATACAAAAGACACAGCCAAGAGCAGAGATCAAAACATCAGGGGACCTCACTAGACTGGTGTGTGTGTACCTGATTGTTTGACGTGCCCAAGAATATCCGTTCCCTCAACATGGCAGAGGTGCATGATAATGTAAGGCTCCCTCTCTGCTTGTTCTCTTTGACTTGTTCCATCCTGTGAAGACTCACTGTTGCCCTTGTTCGCACCATCATACTCTGTTCCTTATCTTTCTGTAGTTGCCAGAAATCCTCAAGATGCGGTTGCAGTCGGAAAAGGCACATCAAGAACAGATCGAGTATGTCCACACATGCATTCGACTCCACTTGAATGCTTACCTTGACACCAAAACGCAGTTTTTCACGTATATTGCAGCGACTTTTATTAACGCTTGCCTTTGTCTATTTCTAACTCTGTGATCCCTGTAGTGAAATCCTTGTTCGACGCAACTTCCTCCTCAAACAATTCTTTTATATGAAGCAAGTCGCTGGAACCGAAGCCAGTCTAGAACCCGAGCAGGATTTTACAAAGATCGACGCTGACAAACTGAAGGCTTTTCAGGACGAACACCGGCTATCAGAGTATGTGATCGAATTTTTTTTACAATCACCACAGACTCTTAAAGTACAGCTTACTGACCACTTCGGCGCATGCACTTTGATAGAACAAACCCAACGTCTGGAGCTCTGGGAACCGACACGGAAGACATCGTCATGTATGAGCCAGATGCGGCTGTCAAGCAGGAGAGCACTACGCCCACAGTCATGACACCATCAGAGAGCGCTGTCGTTGTTCCTGACCTGTCTTCAGGTTCGCCTATGGAGATTTCCGAGACGGAACACATGAACGAGAAGGAGTTGATCGAGAAGGAAAGCATCATCAAAAAGGAACCCACACCATCAATACCCGGTTTTGGACACTCAAAACTCACACTCCACGAAGACAACCCTCCATCGCCAAAATCCAACGCCGCCTCCCCTGAAGGTCATCATTCCATTCATAACGACAGACAAATGACGCCAGAACCCAGGACGCCTGGAAGCACACCCGGAAGTACGCCTGGAGCACAAAGTAACTCTGCTGAAACTTCACCATCGCGCAAGCTGAAACGTATGCTACCACCACCGGAACGGATGGTAACGCGAGGCGTCAGCGGAGCCATTCGGCACAGGAGTGTTGATGAGATCTTGGGCACGGCTTCAGAGAGATCACCCACCACACCTGGAGCACGTCATCCACAACAGGATCGGTCTTCCCCGGTTGCAACATCCCCCGGCGGCACGCTTGGTACTGTTGTCTCTATGTCGTCACTGTCATCCACAAACGACGCCCTGAACGCAGCCATCAACGGCTCTTCCACGACAACATCTCTGGCAAGCGATAGCCTATCTACGTTCAACAAATCTCCAGCATTGAAGTTACATTCTACCAAGAAGCATGCTCAGCCCACAACAACCCCCACAGTGATGAAGCGCTCAGAATCACGGTACGGATCGTCACGCTACGATCCACTCGACGGCATGCCTTCATCTGGCCGCTCCAGTCGACATGTCGACCTGTATGCCTGGCAACTCAAGGCACAGTCGCAACCCATCTACAAAGCCTTGCAGACGGCGAGTAAGGTGCTAACGACCAAGGACTGGAAGGTGGCGCGTGAGGAACTCAAGCTGATGCGCGCCATGCAGAGGATAGAGGCGTTGAAGGCAGGCAATCGTTGGAGTTTCAAGCAGATCAAGAAACATCGCGGGCCTCCGAGGACAAAAACCCACTGGGATCACCTCTTGGATGAGATGAAATGGATCCAGGTGGACTTCAAGGAGGAAAGGCGTTGGAAGATTGCGACAGCTTTCCAAGTCTCTAAATGGATCATGGCCTGGCATGAGACAGAGGACAAATCGCTCGTCTGCATTCCTGTAAGCACAGTGCTGTCTATTCTTGTAACTTTACCTCTCCGATGGTCCTTGAACCAGCTCACTCATGTACCTTTTTTTATTTTATTTTATTTATTTTTTGGCTTGATGCCTCCTCTAACAGCGCCGGAAAGTTATCGAGGCTCATGAAAGACGATCTTTGTCACCACAAGAGCAATCATCGCAGGCGATGGAGGCGACTGTGAAGATGGAAGACTTTGTGGATGAGACAATGGTGGATATGTCAGAACCTGCGCAGGAGGAACCCTCATCCGAGGTGGAGGTCGCAGCGAAGCAGGAGAAGGATAGCTCAATTGAAGACCCGATCAAAATCGAGGCAGAAGATGTGGTCATGTCTGCACTCACGGAATCATCATCGTTAGATCACACCTCCAACGCCGATTCGAGCAAAGCTACTACATCTGAGGCGACATCGATCAGCGCAGAGTCAGTAGAGGTCGATAGCAAGGCGCTTGTGCCTAAGCTTAAGGAGAATGCAAAGGACGACCTCATGATGATGCCGCCTCCTATTTCACCGGCCATTCTTCAGAAATGTCGACCCTCTGTTTTGGAGCTGGATACCAGTACTACAGTTTTCTCTCTCGATACACTGGAGTCCCTCATGGAGGGTGTTCATATTGGATCGCTGGATGTCAATGCCCTGTTCCCTGACCTGCCCCTTTATGGACCACCCAACCCGGACGACAATGATGCCTACGTGGATGAGGCGGAGCATGGGCGGGTGACCATGATCAGCAGGCTGATGAGCTCCAAGCCCCCCGTTCTGGAATTCGGCCCCCTGGCCTCTCAGATCATCTATGTGAAGCGCAAGAGAGAGCAATTTGGCGAATTGGATGGCTTTGAGGAGGAGGACGCACGTGTACCGCGGGTCGAAGGCAAGGTCTTGAATGCCATCCCCGGCACGGACCCACCAAGGATTGTTCCCGTGCTTTTCCAACCAAAGAAGAACAAAGAGCCTTCCCTGCCTCCTATTCGTAGACCAACACCGCCTGGACCGTATGCGCCCAAGAATCCTGTGGTGTGGACAAACGAGGAGGACGATCTCTTGATGACCTTGCTTCGGCCCTACCAGTATAACTGGGACTTGATCGCCGACATGTTTAACTCGATGCGCGGACCAATCATTCCCTCTGAGCGTAGAACTCCCTGGGACGTTTACGAGAAGTGGTCCAAGAAGGAGGCGTCCAATGCCAACGGCGGTGGCAGTGGAGGTGATGCTGCCTCTAGTCTTATCCCCATTGGTAATCTACCGTCTGGGTCTGGATCCACACCCCCCTCGCCCAAGGCTAGGAAGGATAAGGATGGCAAGAAGATTATGGCCACGATCAAGACGGACCCAGCGCGAAAGAAGCAACGCTCCCTTAGCTTACTCGAGGCTATGAAAAAGGCGAGTAAGAAGAGGGAGCTTGCCCAAAGCCGTGTCAATGCAGGTGAGTTTTCTTGCTCAATCAGCAGCCATCGCAACCAGCATAATGGAAGTTTTTTTTTAATGATTTGGAATTCGATGTTGCTTCTCTCTTACCCTTCTTGTCTCTAGCACCCGTGGTTGCTGCTGCTACCAAGAAGGCTGCAATGGGCCAGGATGGTCAAAGCCCAAAGATTGGAGGTGCCGTGGCGGTGACCCCTGCAGATCTGAGCAAGTTCAAGTCGGACCGCGACCGCCATCTGAGCCAGGTCATGAACGAGCAACGGCAGCTACAGGCCGCATCGATCGCTCTCGCAAGGGTTAGTGGCGCACCAACAGGCAATAACCTGAAAAGTGTCAGGAATATGCGTCTCTAATCGTATTCTATCCTTATTTTACAGCCCGCTGTTCGCCCTCCCCTGCCAACTACCGCCGGAGCCTCCTTGGATGCTGTTCAGCAGATGGCTCGTCCCGCTGTTGCCCAGGTTACTGCACAGCAGCGCGGTCCTCAGATGTCTCCGCAAGCCAAAGCTGGAGTAAGGCCACTCAACATCCAGCAAGTCCAAGTCCAGGTGGCTCAAGTTCAAGCGGCCCAAGCCCAAGCCCAAGCCCAAGCTCAGGCACAGGCTCAAGCCCAGGCACAGGCTCAAGCTCAAGCTCAAGCCCAGGTGCAAGCTCAAACGCAAGCTCAGCAGGTCCAGCAGGCTCAGGCACAAGTTCAGCTCCAGCTTCAACAACAGCAACTGCAGCAACAACAGCAACTGCAACTCCAGCAACTCCAGCAGCAGCAGCAGCTTCAGCTGCAACAACAACAACTCCAACAGCAACAGCAAGCTCAGGCTCAAGCCCAGGCGCAGGTTCAAGCGCACTCGCAGGCTCAGACGTTGCCGCAGCAAGGACAGGCCCAAGTTCCCCAGCAGATCTCTATGCCAGCTGGGTTGAGTCCACAGATTCTCCAGCTCATTCGCTCCAATCCAGGGCTGTCGCTTCAGAGCCCTCAGATCCAGGCCTTCGTACGACAGCACCAGATCCAGTTGCAGCAGCAACATCAGCTCCAGCAGGCTCAGGCTCAGGCACAGGCTCAGGCTCAGGCACAGGTCCAAGCACAGGCGCAGGTGCAACAGCAACTTCAGCAGCAGCAACTCCAGCAACAGCAACAGCAACAGGCGTCCTCCTCGCCCATTGTAAGACCCATGACATCTCCTATGCCTGGATTTGCCAGCCCCTCTCTTCAGGCACACCATCTGCAGCAAGCCCAACAGCAACAGCTGTTAGCCCAGCAATTGCAACTTCAACAACAGCAACAGGCACAGCAGCAGCTTCAAGCACAGCAGCTTCATGTTCAGAAGCAGCAGCAATTGCAACAGCAAATGCAGCAGCAATTGCAGCAGCAGCAACAGCTTCAAATCCACCGAGTTGTCCAGGCTCAGGCGTTGCAGCAGCAGCAGCAGCAGCAGCTTCAGCAACAAGCATCGCAGCAAAAGCAGCAGCAGGTTGCTCAACTACAGCAGATCAAGACGCCTACTGGATCACCGCGACAGGCCTCGACTGCCCAGATGGGTGGACTTACTCCGAACCTTCCCAGTGGACCCAGCACGCCTGGTGAGTCAATCAACCACGCTGGAGCCATTGCCAATCGCCCGAATGGCTCTGGTCCTGGCTCTGCCAATTCATCTGGAGCTGCAACACCTTCGACGCCGATCCTCGCTGGAGGCACACTAAATAACAATGCGGCGAATATGGGACTTGTAAACAACAACGCCAATAAGCAGCAAGCCCAGAGTGGCAATGGTGGCAGTACGCCGGTGTTGGCTGCTGGAGTACTTAACAGTCCAACCATGTTCCATTCCGCCACAGCGACACCATCTACCAGTGCGACACCGACGACTGTGCAGACACCGATCATGGGTAATGCTCAACCGCAGCAGCTTCAGCAACAGCAGGCTCTTCAACAGCAACAACAGCAGTTGCAGAAACAGCAGCAGCAGCTACAACAACAGCAGCAGCAACAAGCAGCAGCGGGGACTCAAATCATGTCGGCAACACCGATGACCGCTCCTCAGTCTCTACCAACTGTTCCAACCCCACAGATGATTGCCCAATTGGCACAGCATTACCCTCAGCTCCCTCGCGCCCAGGCTGAAGCTCAGGCACGCCAGCAGTTACAGAGATTCTTTGAAAGCCAACATCAAGCATCGCAGGCCGTTGCAGCTCAGCGTCAGCAGCAACAGTTACTCCTATTGCAGCAACAACAGCAGCAACAACAGCAAAATGGTCAGCAACTCAACGGTCAGCAACTCAACGGCCAGCAACTCAACGGTCAGACCGCACAGTCCCTCCCGCAGCAGCAGGCATCTCCTCAGTTAGTTCACCAGCAAGCGAGCCAAGCAGCAGTGATGGTGAACGGACAGGCACTGACAGCTGCTCAGTTGGCACAGCAGCAGCATTTGATACAGCAGCAGAAGATGCAGCAGCAGAAGCAGCTCCAGTTACAACAGCAGCTGGTTCAGCAGCGACAGCTCCAGCAGCAGCAGCAGTTGGCGTTGCAGCAGGCCCAGCAACAACAGGCGTTGGCGATTCAGCAGCAGCAGATCCGCATTCAGCAGCAGCATCAACAGGTCCAACAGCAACAGCAGCAGGCACAGCAACAGGCACAGCAGCAGGCACAGCAACAGGCACAGCAGCAGGCACAGCAGCAGCAGCAGCAAGCCAATAAGTGAGTTGGGCTTTCATCTAATTTTTTTATATATTTCTCTCCTTTCCCCCACCCCTTTTTCGTCTTTTGACGTCAAGTCCTTTGTCTACATTGTACGATATATTTTCTTCTACTTTTCCAGCATTTCTTTGTTCATTTTCATTTGGTTACTTGTACTTCACCCTCATCTCCACCTTCCAAACAAACAAACAAACAAAAAAAGAATGAAAAATGAAAAAGAAAAAAAAAATTATTATTTTTTTTTTTTTACTTTTTTAACACTCGCACACTAATGTCTCTTGGAATTCGTTGCAGCTTGTATTTATATCAAAGACAATTATTATTTTCTTCTTTTGGTGCCGTGACAAGACCAACAACAAAAAAAAAGAGAAATAAACAAATAAATAAATATAAAATAGTCGAGCCTTAGACATGAGCCGGTGACGAAGGTCAGGATCCCACGCCGTGTCCCCTATGGGTTCCACGGTTTGTATGTGACCCCAGAGTAGATTTAGGCGAACAAGGATCTGCTCAGTCGCCGCAATAAGGCGTAGAGAGTAGTCAATATTGAAGCGAAGAACGCGTTCAAGACTCTGTTTTACTCTTAATTTGATTCTATGTGGTTGCACTCAATACACTTTTCTACCAGTGCGAAGTATGTGAGAAGGCGAAGGCACTTCTCTGCTCGGACAAAAAAAAACGCAACTCACTCTTCATCCTCATCCATACCATTCATTCATCAACCTCACAACAAACCATGTCTGATTCTGACAGCGAGCAAGAGCAGAGACTGACTCTCGAGGACCTGGAAGGTTCCAATGCCGAGATGCTCTCCAACGACGAGAATGGTCCTATCGATATCCTAACAGGGCAGCGTGTCGCCATCAACAAGGAAGTAAAACCAGCGTCTGGGACCACCCCGTGACTATGGGTATGGCCGTTGAGGACCCGCTATGGCAAAAGGATTAACACCCCCACATCTCTATCTCCCCCCGCTCCTTGATATTCGTCAACTTTTGACACCAACGACTGTGGAAACACCAATCATGGGCAATGCTCAGCCGCAGCGGGGACTCAAATCATGTCGGCAACACCGATGACCGCTCCTCAATCTCTACCAGCTGTTCCAACCCCACAGATGATTGCCCAATTAGCACAGCATTACCCTCAGCTCCCTCGCGCCCAGGCTGGAGCTCAGGCACGCCAGCAGTTACAGAGATTCTTTGAAAGCCAACATCAAGCGTCGCAGGCCGTTGCAGCAACAACAGCAGCAACAACAGCAAAATGGTCAGCAACTCAACGGTCAGACCGCACAGTCCCTCCCGCAGCAGCAGGCATCTCCTCAGTTGGTTCACCAGCAAGCGAGCCAAGCAGCAGTGATGGTGAACGGACAAGACTAACAAACAAAAAAAAAGAGACAAACAAATAAATCAATATAAAATAGTCGAGCCTTGTTGCCATCAAGAGCTGTGTCCGCCGTTCTTCTGAACCTACAAAGAGGAGGAATGATATAAGGAAAAGGCGAAGGCAGAGCACATATCACATGGTCCTCTGATTCTTGGCATTAAATGATAAACTCTGAATGCGACTCCTTGGCCGCATTCCGGGTTACTGTGCCGCGTTGTCGCGTTGTTCTGGTATCGTTGACAAAATCCATTGAAAAATTGCGTCCTTGGCAAATAAATTAAGGATAAATTCCTCTCCGAGAGATCGAGATTTTTCGGCACGCATAGACCAGCAGATCAGCAAATCCGGAACATCGCGCGCCAAACTCCACAAACAGTAATTTTCCCTTCCACAAAATTATCACTTTCTTATTTGCTACAAGGTGCAACGCCCAATGGAGGCAGCTGGGAACAACGGATGAATTTCTTGCCGTCTTTGTAAACACACCGCTTGGTTTTACACAAACTGCAAACCTCGCTCAAGCTATAAAATAGAGGCAAACCTTCCCCTCTCACAGAACTTGTCTTTACTCACTTTCTTCTTCTCCCAGTAAGAGCAACACTTTTAGCTACAACTAACCAGCAGTAAGAAATAAGAACACCCCATTCGGTAGCAAACACGACAACATCAGAACCCTCCTCACTTCCTCCTTCTTCGCAATAACCAGCTCAACCCTTCTCCGGAAAGCACAAAAAAATGACCTCTAGGAGCAAGGAGCCCGCCGTTCAAAGGATGGACCAGTTAGAGGGAACTTCTGCCATCGCGCCGGACATCAAAGTGCGGACAAAGGACCGTACTGAGGGACATCCTCACCCTTATCTCCATGGAAACTTTTATCCAGTCTTCGAGGAAACTGTTGGAGACGACGGTATCGAGTGCCAGGTCATTGGGGTCATTCCCGAGTCCCTTCGCGGCTCTCAATACGTCCGAACGGGCCCCAATTCACTCAACGTGCCGAAGGACGGCTCCCCTCACCATTGGTTTGAAGGCGAAGGTATCGTTATTTATGTAGAAATGTCCACTGTCTTCCATCTCTTGATATCCTTCAGGCCAATGGTCGCTAATCGACTCGCGTGCTAAATAGGAATGCTCCATGGTGTGTACTTTGAGCCCGGTACAGATGCGAGTGAGCCAATTCGTGCTCGCTACATGAATCGATGGGCCAGGAGCGATGTGTTTCTCAAAGCCAACAAGCATGGGCAGATGGGCTTGTCGTTGGGCTTGATCATGGCAGGCGCAGATGTCTTTTGGGGTTTAATTATAAACATGGTCTGGTATAACTTGAAGGCCATGCTTTATAGACTGAAGGGCCAGGGAAACGGCAATACAGCGTTGACGTATTTCGGATCTAGGTTGCTGGCACTACAGGAGGCTGGTAGGCCTATCGAGACGAGCGTCCCAAGTCTGAACACGACTGGCGAGTATTACTTTGAGGAGGAGAATGTGAGCGCGGACAAAGTCAACAAAAAGAAGGGACCTTCTGAAGAAATTTGCACTGCTCATCCCAAGGTAGACAATCAGTCGTTTTGTTGCCTGTTAAGCACGTCTAACATATCTAAACAAGAACTGCAGCATAGCTAACTACATGGGTTCGTTACTACATCGGGTTCTTACCCTGGCTGCAGATTGATCCGAAGACTGGCGAGTTGATATTCTATTCGTGGAGAAGAACGCACCCGTTTGCATACTACTCAGTCATTTCTGCCGACGGCAGAAGGCTCGTCTGGGAAGAGCCTATCAACAGTTTGGAAAGAGGTTCAATGATGCATGATTTCGCTATCACCCCAACCTATTCCGTGTAAGTTCACGTAGCAGCGATAACAATGGTCGGTTCTTTCTTTATGCGACTTGCTACTGAAGCCGATATCGCATTTCTCTACTCTCCGCGTTGTTTGAATAGTCTCCTCAATGTCCCCTACATCGTGGATGCGCCCAAGCACAAGAAAGAGGGTAAACCCATAATTGCCTTCGACCCCGATTCACCCACGCGTTTCGGTATTATTCCTCGCCATTTCGATGCTACCAAACACGAAGCCATCTGGTTCGAGTCGCGTGCCTGTCACATCTTCCATACTGCCAACGCCTGGGACGAGACCGATGCCGAAGGTAATGTCATCGCCGTTTGCATGACCGCCGGCCGCTCTGAGCGATTCTTGACCGACATCAATCTCTGGCAGCCAACTGCTCCCAACGGCTACGGTGGTGGCAAGACTGAAGAAGAGTACCAGAAGCAATACAGTCCTCCCGGCTCCGGTGACTATACACGACAGGACCCTGACGGGACCTACTTGACCTTGTTCCGATTTGATCTCAAGACTAAAGAGACACAAACGACGACACTCTCGACCGCTAGTGCAGAGTTCCCGGGGATTAACTGGGGCCGATATATGCAGCCTGATCTGAGATATGCTTATGGAGCCACGATTGCACCCTCTTCGCCTGGTGTAGGCGCCAAATTTGACGGCATTGTCAAGACGAACTTCCAAGCTGTGATCGAGAGAAAGAATGAGCTGTTGAAAGCTGGTCAACTCAAGAATGCTGGCGGTGATGGTCAGTGGGAGCTTGGTGTGGAGGAGCTGCAGCAGATTGAGAAAGCTACAGGCGCCACACACAAATTTGGCCCCCACACTTTTGGTAGCGAAGCCCTGTTCGTACCAAATGCACCCCGAAAGGACGGAAAGGAGTTGGCTGAGGATGACGGCTACCTATTGGTGTACGTGTACGACGAGCGCCAGATGGAAAACGGGGTGGCGAAGTCCAAGAGCCAAGTGACAGAGCTGTGGATCTTTGATGCCAAGAAGGTTGGACAGGATTATGAGCCAGTGGCGAAGGTCAGAATCCCACGCCGTGTCCCCTATGGGTTCCATGGCTTGCATGTGACCCCAGAGCAGATCCAGGCGAACAGGGATCTTCTCAGTCGCCGCAATAAGGCGTAGAGTAGTCAATAGCGAAGAACGCGTTCAAGACTATGTTTTACCCTTAATTTGATTCTATGTGGTTGCACTCAATACACCAGTCACACATAAACAATCGAAAAAAATATGCCTTTTCTCCCAGTGCAAAGTATGTGAGAAGGCACTTCTCTGTTCAGACAAAAAAAACGCAACCCACTCTTCATCCTCATCCATACCATTCATTCATCAACCTCACAACAAACCATGTCTGATTCTGACAGCGAGCAAGAGCAGAGACTGACTCTCGAGGACCTGGAAGGTTCCGATGCCGAGATGCTCTCTAACGACGAGGATGGTCCTATCGATATCCTGACAGAGCAGCGGGTCACCATCAACAACGAAGTAAACCAGCATCTGGGACCACCCCGTGACTATGCGTATGACCGTTGAGGGCTCGCTATCGTAAAAGGATACTTGGTTAACACCCCACATCTCTATCTCCTCCCGCTCCTTGATATTCGTCAACTTTTACTAGCCAGCGTTGAAGCGTCTCCGTGAACAGATCGCCCTCCCCACCAATATCCCCTGGTCCGAGACCCAGTCCGTCACCTCAACGGAATCCATCAACGTAACAGACCCCGATGACGACCTGAACCGTGAAGTTGCATTCTATAACCAGGCCCTGGAGGCCGCAGTATTTGGACGGGACAGGATAAGAAAGGAAGGAGGCGTCTTTGAGCGTCCAGGCGATTACTTTGCAGAGATGATCAAGTCGGATGAACACATGGCCAAGATCCGTCAGAGACTTTTGGATGAGAATGCTTCGATTCAGGCGAGCGAACGGGCAAAGGCACAGAGGGATCTGAAGAAGTTCGGAAAGAAGGTTCAAACGGAGAAGAGACTTGAGAGAGAGAAGACAAAGGCGGACGCTTTGGATAAGATCAGTGCTCTCAAGAAGAGTACGTATATTATATTCACCTTTGGGATATATCACAGAGTCACCGCCAAAAATGGATTGCTGGAGTACTTACTGCTACGCATGTCTACCCTTCCTTTCAATAGAGCGCCAGGGTAACGACAACTCTACAAACGCGGACGACGATTTTGATGTGGCATTGGCAAGCGACGATGAGGAAATGAAGGCGTACAAGACCGCTGGCCAGAATGGCAAGGGCAACAAGCGCTCTGCATCGTCAACACCAGAATCAAGAGGCAAACGACAGAAGAAGGATCAAAAGTTTGGATTCGGAGGCAAAAAGAGGCATGCCAAGAGCAACACCGCAGAGAGTTCTGCAGATGTCTCTGGATTCAACACCAAGCGCAACAAGTCGACATCCTTCAAACCCGGTCATAAGGCTGCAAAGGCTGGCGGCCCCGCCAAGAAGCGTCCAGGAAAGGCTCGTCGTCAGAATGGAGGAGGAAGGAGATAAAAAAAAATATTTAAAGATCCTCTTTTTCTTCTTTATTTTTATGGGAAGATCAAGTCGATCTACAAATAAACCCATACACATTATTTCATTTGCATTATATACACATCTTTTTTCTGGTTCGATTTTATAAAATAATACTATCGAGTTATGATGTTCCCAGAGATTGAAGGCGACCTGCAATAGACTGTGCTCCTGCGCTTGCTGATGGCGTAGCAGGGGAGACAGCCAGCGAACCGGTCATTGAAGGCGAGGTTGCATTTGAAGAATCTGCGAGTCGAGATCCGACGCGACGTACTTCGCCAGTGGGTCCGATAAGTAGACATTGAGATAGCCCAAGAGGAGCCACCCCCACTGGTAGAGATGGCGATGATGGAAAAGCGGACGATGACGAGGCGAACATCGATGAAGCGGGTTCACCTACTCTTGGCGACGCTGCGATCCGATCCAGCAGAACTGGCTTGCCAATAGGGCTTGTAAATGTCGTACAGACCTTCCAGCCCAATCCCACTTGCAGCAGTCCAACGCGTTTGCCCTGACGTGCCGGGTATATCTCGACTGTTCCACGTTTCGGGGCATATATCACCAGGTATAGGATTAGGTGTCTCTTCAGTAACACCTCATCGGAATTGTTGCCCACTCCTCTGCTAGATCTGACGACTCTCTCTTCTTGAATCCAGCCGCATCTCGCTCCACGAAGGCCCTTCCACATCCGAATAATCTCACACTCTTCCAGATCCACCAAGAGCACGCGTCCTAACGAGTCTGTCATGGCTGCCAATTTGGATGGATAGTGATAGCACGATCCTCGAGGAGGAGCAGGTGCAAGGGACAAATGTCGAATGCAACGCTGAGAGTCACTCAGCCAGAGCACAGCAGGCACCTCGGTTGCTGGTGCCATCGCAGACGAGTAAATGTTTCCATAGGGACCAGCAGTTTCATCCTGCAGCCCTTGTCCTGAAATCCGCTTCTGATCAGGTGTTGCTCTTCCATTAGAACTGTTCAATGCAGGCGACCCAGGCCTTGGAGACGGTGAAGAGCCCCATATTGACTTCGCAAACCCGAACACGGCATTGGTCACTCTGGCAGCCATCTGAGTAGCAAGAGTGGTGGCGGAGAATAGTGGACGACCGGAGTTACTAGATGCGTAGAAGGCCATCATGGGCTTTGAACCGACTGAGACAAATCGCTCTGTGGCCTGGCAAGTATACATAGATGAGCTTGAGGAGGATGAAAATCCGTTTGAAAGTGTAGGTCTGCGTCGAGCGGGACCTGTTGCAGTGAAACGATAGATGTCGTTAGCAGCCGATTGCAGCCAATTTAGACCGGCGTTGCGTGACTTGACACATACCACAGCTGATAACATCCACCATGTGGTCCTGATTTTCCAGACTCCATTTCTTGTAGGCGAACGTAGGAGCTTGGCTCACTTGGACTGACTTGCTGTCAACTATGTTACGTTGAGCGCGCGCGCGAGAGAGAGAGAGAGAGAGATAGTTAGTGTCGTTGTATCAAGCTATGAAATAATCTATACAATACTAGGCAGCATCCCCTACCTGAGGAGCGAGTAGATCCACTTGACAGGCGAAGAACAACCCATAGACTCTCGCCTTCGATGCAAACGACCTTGCCCCCCTCGTGCAAGATTGTCATCTCATCCTCGTCCTCGCCCGGGACTTTTCCAACTCCAAACCGCGCCTTGATGGAGATTACAGGAGTGTGATGGAGCTGCTGAACATCGACTTGGGCCCCAGACTAGAAAAATAAATAAGGAGCGAAAAATCAGTCTCCAATTGGTTCTTAGAAATCGCGTGCAAAAAAGTGTGCTGCCACTCATACCTCGTTGAATATTTTAATCATCCCAGATGTATATCCTATGACAACATAAATTTGACTGAGACGGACAAAAAATAAGTTTCCAGACATGTGTGTGCCGATTTCCTTGCCCCAAACAAAAAAAACAACAAAAAACGAGTACATACCTTTGGTTCGACCGAGGCACATACAGGGGCAAGCACAGCACCGCAGTGATGGCGTCTCTGTGGAGAATCAAAGGGCAAAGCGCGAATGTCAATTTAGGTTGAGCCATTGAAGACCGTCATTCCGTGGATCCAGCGTGAATTCTTCTTACAACGGGCTGTCCAATGTTCCTTGGCCAACTAAAACCCACTCGTGAGTGAGACGAGGAAAGCCTCGCCCTCTATCCGTAGGCGAGCGCGATTCCGGACTGTGAGACTGTCGTCGAAGGATTGCGAACACCTTCTTGCTGGCACATGCGATGTATCGGCCACTGTCGCAAATCGAAATATTCAAATCCTGGGCGACACTCAGTGGATGCGAAGAGTGGGAGCTGACCATAGGGCTTGACGCGGCACTGTCGATTGTCGGAACTGCCTTTGGTTTAGGTGTAGAGCTAGGCGATGTCGGAGCAGAGACGTTGGATGGTGCTAATCGAGTTGCCTGCCTCGTCTCCTGATACGGCTTCGTGGAGTCCGTGAGGCCCAACCCCGTCAGAGGTTTTCCTTGAGTTCTAGGGGGAACGCTTAAAGATGACCCATGGCCCCGTGTCGCGGGTGCAACTGACGGAGTAGATCTCGAGGTTTTAGAGCTTGATGGTGTGGACGTTTGTTCCTCCTCGGACCAATCCCACTCGTCGTCAGGCACATTCCATGATCTGTGCGAGTCCTCCTCTTCTCCTTCTGTAATTTTTTCCTTATGTTCTTCAATGTTTTCCTGATCTGTGGCTGTGTGGTGATGGATAGTATGTTCCTGCATCAAAGGGCTTGTACGCCTTGTCTCCTCGTCCTCGTCATCGTCTGACAGCCTATCATCATGGGTTGAGTACTGCCTTTCCAATGCTTCGACTTCCTCTCTAGGGTCTACGACAGAGAGCACGGCGGAAAAGCTATAGTTAACATGTCTACCTCTCCGCAGTACGTGCTAAAGAGACAGTATGTACGTGGACCAGCTGTGCCCCACGAGGCAGGTTTCAAGTCGCCGCAAATGCTAACCTGGCACTTTTGGCAAAGACCCCAAGAGGATGGAGAGGACTTCGTGTGGAATGCTGCCCAAGGGAGAGAGTTCCCAGCGATGGTGCGACATTGACTTGGATTAATGCTTTTTATTTTATTTTTTGTTGGAGAGTGGGATGATCACACGCAAGATGCTGTCATGGCGAAACAAAATTGGGCGCGATACTCGCCCACGATATCAAGCCAAGAACATTACATAAGAGGGACAGTCACGAACCATCATCGCCGTGGATTACAAAGTCTGTGTGATTTATTTGTGAACACTTCAGTGGCTCTGCAGTGTGGCCCGACCGCGCTGAACTCGGTCTGCCAGCGACATGCCGTCATATGCAGTCTTTTGTGCAGATTTGAGGAACGAAGCCGGACCATCCTTGGATGTCCTGTTTCTCTTCGCATCTTCTTCTGCATCCTGTTTAGCCTCTATCTCAGCGATCTCTGCCAGCCGTGCCTTACGCACCAATGCATCAGCTGAGGCATCCTCTGTCATTGCCTTCAACCTTCTTTCCCGCTCCTCTGCAACCGCTGCCTTACGTCTTGCTTCTTCCTCTGCAAGCGCTGTCCTGCGCTTCGCTTCCTCCTCGGGGTTCTGTTGACGCTCGCTTGGTGTTGGTCTGTCAACGTTGGGGCCATTTCTTAATGGCGAGGATGGTCTGGCTCTTTGGCGGTCGCGAGCTGGTGAACGGGGACGTGTTGACACACGAGGTGGCGATCGTGATCGCGACCGAAAGTGTGAGCGTTTTGAGGGCTGGGGAGACCGTGATCTGGAGCGGTCGCGATGATATGAGCGGGACGACGAATGGCGATAGGAAGGAGACCGAGAGCGACGCCTGCTTGCGGATGGTGATACAGATCTTGAGCGAGAGTGATATCTTGAGTCCCGAGAGGATCTTTGGCGGTCAGATGATCGAGGTCTCGCTGGCGAAGAAGGCCTGTGACCATGACTGTGTCCGTTGGTGTGATGGCTTCTGGAGCTCGAAGTTCTTTCTGGCGATCTTCTATCGGGCAAAGAAGAGCAGAGATTTGGAGGTGTCATTATAGGCGATTGTATGGGAATGTCGTTACAACGAGAAGAAATGCATAGTATGAAAATTCAAGTGGTGTCACTACAAAAATGTCAGTACAGCGAGTGGCATTATATCGGGGGTTGACTTTACTTCTTGGAGGAGCGCCCATTCCTGTCATCTCGACTGTCGTCAGTGTCGCTCGAGTGGCCACGATCCTGAGAAGAGCGGCGTTTGCTGCTACGGTGCTCAGATCTGTTCTTACGTCTCTCTTCCTTGTCCGCCTTGTCCGCCTTGTCATCTTTGCTCTTCTTAGACTTTTTCTTTTTGGGTTCCTTGCTTTCTTTGAGTTGTCGCATCTTGATAGGGTTTTTCATCAAAGCCTCCATACTAGCTTGCTCTCGTCGTTTGATAGCTAAAAGTGGGTCCTCTCGAACCTTGGCTTGGATGTCCCTGATAGAGTTGGCATTTGAAGGTTGGTTCATGAACGAGTCCGAGTTTTTGCTCAATGACTGCATGCCGCTATCCTTCTTGTTCAGAATATCGTCCACGCGACGCTTTCCCAAAAGATAGTCCTCAAGAGCACTCTCGTCACGAGCAGCTCCAGTGGGCGCAGCCTGGTACATCCAGTCGAGGCGGTCGCTTCTCTTCTTGCCTCCAGCTTGTTCCTGAATCCTCTGTAGCTCCTGAATCTGCCTTTCCTCCTCCAGCTCCTTTCTCAGTTGTTGCAGCTTCTTTTCCTCATCTTCTGCTTTTCTCTCTTCTTTCCAGACTTTTTCTTGGTTGCGGAATGTACCCGGATGCCAGGATTTTTTCAAGTTCTAGCAATTTTACATCAGACAGGGAGAGGTTAGTTCGATTGTCCACTTGGAAGGAAGGTCGATGAGCAGCAGCAGGCAGCTTGTCCATGGTAACTTACGAGATCGCCTCCACCCATTTTGGCTTAAAGAGTATACTGGAATAAGGGTTGAGAAGGTTTATTTGAACAGCAGACAATGTGGGCAGATTACAGGAGGGTGTGCGAATATCATCACTTCGGTGACGTAATTTTCTCACGCGGGCCGGCCGCAAACCACTGACCTATTCCCAATTTGGATGGTGGGGGCGTGTGGATATAAAGGATGCATTTGGTCTCTTCATTTTCCACCAATGATCTATGCCCGTTTTTTGATCAAGTCGTCTACATCGAAGAGGATCTCCTTTACACGGACTTTAAACGACTTGAGCACGGCCAAGTCGTGCGTGTCTTTTAACTTCTCCACCGAGTTCTTCATTCTCGTGTGGAGGGCCAACAACTCTGCCCTTTCTTCCGCGAATTCTCGCCTTGCCTCCTCCGCCTGCTTTCGCTTCTTCGCATCCT
>MU616761.1:0-45003 GCA_025201705.1 Dissophora ornata | reverse complement strand
GCAGGAGAGACCTCTGTATCTTCAACCCAAGACAGCCGACGGTAAATACCCGTGGGTGGAGTCAAGCTCAGAGCAAGGGGCAACCATTGGAACTGGCAAGTCCACCGCACCAATTCCGACTCGTGCTGGCAAGAAAAGATCAACTTCGGCGCTTCAAGAACGTCCAACCAAAGAAATTTAAATTTGTGTGTCCGGTCACACACACCCAAATGCAGATAATAGCAAACGCGATGATAGTTACGGTTACGTAGTTTAAGCGTTCATAGTGCTATAGTCTATTTTGCGGACATCAGGGTTCTATCCAGACTGATGCCAACTCATGTCTCTACCCGCTACTTCAGGCACAGTTCTCTCTACCCTCTGCAGCTCCAATCCATCTTTACATTCCGTCCACCAGAAAAGACTATCCCAGCCATCCTGTTAAACACGCACATCCTCCATTGGCCCGCGTGAAATCGTTCGATTTCAGTCTCATCCGACTCACAAAGTCGTTGTTCTTTCAAGTATAAACGCGATTTTTTCTTCTGTTTTTGGCGAGGATATTTTTTTCTCTGTAATATTCTGGCCGGCCCAGTCTTTCGAGGTAAGAACAATGCAGCCGTAACGATGTGTACTCCCGTCATCCATCGAGGCCCCTTCGTCATCCACAATGAGCTAACATATGATGTCTGTTGCTCTCACAAGCAGTCACACGGCACCACTGAATATCGCTTGACTCAACCCAATTATGGACCCTGCAGCGTCTCCGGGTTTTGACCCTAGCGCGCTGACGTTCCGGAGCTATCTAAGCCGGCCGTCGCATTCATTATCTACATCTCCCTCGATCCCTGTCATACCCTCATATCAGGAACTGTCCACTCTCCAGCAGGAACTTTTGTACTTGTCAGAGAAGGCTGCTCTACGCCAGGAGAGATATACCGCTGAGCTGTCTCGGCTTGATGGTGGATCCAATCTCCAGTCCAAAGATTCATCTTTATCTTCAACACCTGCATCTTCGGCGTCTACCGCTACCTTTAACTCTGCATCTCAGGGCCTCTCTCACACGTCGTCCGTAGGGGCCAATGCTTCGTCGGTCGCAGCTCGGTTGAGCGCGTCCCCCAACACCTCTTCGCCTTCCTCCTTTTCAAGTAGCAGGGCAGGAGTGTCTTCGAGTGCGGTTGCTCAAGGAACTGGCGGAGGAAATTCGCCTTCAATGGTCAAGCTGGGCGTTGTTACACTGAAGTTGAAGCGCTCAGATGCAGCTGGTACGATATTTCTACAAATACGCGTTCTTCTTGATCAGCGGTGACCTGCTTCACGCCACATCACTAATGCAATGTTATTTAAACAGAGAGCTCCAAGACGGATGATGAGCAGAGCACAGGTTCGACCCCAAATACTATCAAAATCAGGACGGGGACGCCTTCGTACGTGTGCTTGAAATGCTGTCAAAGATTCAGTAGAGCGATGCGGAGGTGCGGCGACTAATCGGCAATCTCATCATTACTGAATAGTCTCTCTCAAGACGGATTCGTGAAGAAAAAGAAGAAGCGCGATTTGGACGAGGACAGCGAATATTCTGAGGACGATAGAGGTGTGTTGACGAATGTCTTTTTCAGTTTCGCTATTCAGTCTGCTCTCAGAATGTATTAACACTAGTCATCTGCCAAGTAGTAGCACCTCCACCAAAGTCGAAGAGAAGTGACGATTACAGCAAGACAGGACGGAGCATGTCTCCACAGCCTATCAAATTGAATACCAATCGAAACAGCACACCTAAAGCTTCACAGGTATGAAAGCATATCGAACAGATTCATGAGAGCAGCCTTTGTTTTATATTCCATCTCGGCTTAGTTTAACCCTGAAATATTTCATTTTAATACTGAATAGGGCCGGACAGGAGATAAGGCACATTCGGCTTCCCACCAGAAGAAAAAGAAAAATGAGACTGAGAAATCGCAAAAGCCGCCTCCTAAAGCACAGGAGGTTCAGGAAGACTTTTCAAAAGTCAAAGTTGCCAATCAGGTCCCCATCCAGGCCTTCTGGGCGTCCATGGAGCCATACTTCAGACCATTCACAGAGTCAGATAGAGTAGTCTTGGAGGAAGAGGGCGACCAGGTGACACCGTTGTTGATCCCGCCTTTGGGCAAGCATTATCTGGATGCATGGGCGGAAGAAGACCGGGCGCTGATGCCATATGATGGATATGAATCAAGGAGGAGTTCTGTGGATTTGGTCAAGGACCCGACACTTTCGCGGAATACGGTGTACAACCAGCCATTTGAGTTGACGGACGAAAATATTGAACAGGACGAGGTGTCGTGCGGACCTCTGACAGAGAGAATCATCTGCTCTTTGATCGCGGAGGATGTGGTTGAGCCGAAGGAGTTGACACAGGACGACGATCAATCAGCACTGCCGCCCTCCCCAGCTCCGACTGTTGCTCAATCGAATGCGAAAAACTATGCAGAGTTAGAAGAGCGACTTAAGCGGGAGTTGCGGTTCGTTGGCCTGCTGGGTAGCGATGAGGTAGGAAGGGCAGGAGACTGAAGTGTTGCTACAAAGGAGAAGTGAAAGATTGTGTGCAGGTCTAACAGAGGTTGTTTCGTTTTAGATTGATTGGGATGCCCGAGAGGATGACGAAATCAGCATCACACTGCGGTCTTTGCAAAAAGAGCTGAGGGATGTGATGAAGGTGAATAAGGCCAGGAAGCAGCGATTACTTGGCCTCGTGAACAATCATCTTGCGTATCAAGAATACAATACGATCTTGGATGACTTGGACAAGCAGGTCGAGCAAGGATACCTAAAGAGATTTGTAAGTCAATTGTCTCATCTTTTTCACTGTTCCTTATTTGCTTCTGATGTCCCATGTACTTATTGAAACTATTCTTTGTTCTGCACGTATTTAGCGGATGACCAAGTCCAAGAAGAAAAAGACATCGACGCCAAAGTCCCTCTCAGAGAACGCTCTTAGCGCCATGGATAGACGGCGACGATTTGTGCAAGGAGTCGGACCCATCTTTCCTGCTGAAAACTATACCATTCCTACAAAATCCATTTATGAGGATGAGCCGGAGCCCAAGACGGCGTCAGGCACGCCTTTGAGCTACCGGCAACTAAACGGACTCACGTAGGAACTGCCCGCATCGTTCGACCCATGAAGGCGCATTCCGCCCTTACATCATTTGTTTTCTTTACCCCGCGTTTCTTTTAACCTTGTTTTCTTTTATTGCTCAGATTCCACAAACTGCTGTCGCTAGTCGCCTTGTACAATATCACACCTGCTTTTGTAATGACTGATTAAAAAATGAAATAATGCTGGTAGGGGGTCTTCGTGAACTGAACTGTTTGCGCTGATGGCGAATGAACAATGTACAGTCGTGGTGTGGGGTATGATGAAGAGACTAGACGTCGTGTCGCAACATTGGGATCTTTTGAATCTGGCTCCTTGCTTCATGCTCCTCTGGTTATCGCGTCTTTGAAAAAAAAAAGGATAACAATCCAATAATCCAGTGATCATCGTTCCACGCATGGTAATATTATCCGAGAATGACGAGGTAGAGAATGGCGATTACGTTGAGACCGATTAATGGGACTAGATTTAGCATGGATGGACATATCACGGGTCGTTAGCAAGAGCATTGGCATGATAGAGCACTTGGGCAGGATGTATCTAGGGAGATAACTGTATTGCCCCACGTACTTCTCATCAATGTCCTGACTGCAGAGATCAAGTTAACGAGTCTAGCCTTGATCGATTCCTGTGCGTAAGGGTCGGCGACTTGGCGGCTCCAGCCAACTACAGTTGAAAAGGGGTATGCAGAAAGCCTGTTAGCGTTTGATGGAAGACACAAGGGGATAATAGTCTCAGGGAGAGTAGGTCGAGCGACGTCTGTGCTAAGCTGGCATACTTCTCGCAAGAAAACGATCCTCGTTCAGGATGGCGATCGCGTTGACGAAGAGGAGCATGATCTCGAGGAGACCAAAGATTCCGATGGCCATAATGATGTTCTATTTGTGTGCACTTGCAGATGAGTTGGGGTGGATGAGGGGGTGTTTGGGATGGAGCGCTGAGATGAGGCAACGAGCCGAATGGCACAAATGGGCATCGTGGCATTCAATCAAGTCATCTTCTCATCTCGTGACGTGCCACCAACACGGGGCACAGAAGACGATCGAAGTATCTGCTGGACGCAAAAAATCCGCGCGGTGTGGACACACAAACGACCACCGCGACCACATTGCGTTGTTTTTTCCCTTTTCGCTTCTTTGCTCTGCTCAGTCCTCTTCCTTTCCTCTTTTCCTCTTTCCCCTTCGCATACTCCCCTTCTGCGTTCAGTCTATTGATTCCCTCACCTTAGCATTTAATAACTAATCGTCATTTTCTTTTTTTTTTTGATTCCCCTCTCTTTACTTTGTTGTTATTGCATAAAACTGATCTTTTTTGAAAGAAAAAAAAAAGAAAAAAGAAAACCAAGGCTTCCTACAAAAAAAACAAGGACTTTTCATTTCACAAGCTTTCATAATGGTCAACGGAATCTCTACTCAGGCACATGCATCAGACTCACCCCCCGCTGTCGCGACCGAGTCTGCCAAGCGACCCAGCAGCAAGAAGAAGGCGGGTCGCTCGAAAAAATTGGTGGCACGTCGGGGTCCTCATCGCGCCAGCGGCGAAGAGGCTATCGAGTTAGCGGTGAGTAGCTCGGACGAGGATGGACACGCTTCAAGCGGTTCAGAGAGCGACGGCCCAGATACGGAGGAAGAGGCGGACCTGCAGTTCAAGAAGCTGGCTCTCGAGAAGTTGTCGCTGGAACGCAAGGATGACCCTTCCCCAGTCGCCTGCAACAAAGCGCCGCCTCGTAAGCAACAAAATCGGGGTCGAGCAGCGTCGCAGGAAAGTCAGCCCTCCCCACAGCCGTCGAGTCATAACCGAGATTCGGCCCCAGCCTCCCCCACGCCCTCGCTCTCCTCGCATGCTCCGAACGCGACCCCCACGTCCTCCAAGAAGAAGCGAAACAAAAAGGCGAAGCAGGATCAGAAGCAGGGTCAAGCGCCTGTCGCGGGCGACAACAAGGAGAACGCACAGAGCCAAAAAAAGGGCACTGATGGGACCCAGCAGCATCAGTCTACCACACCGTCATCCTCCTCTTCTGCGCCCCCTGCTCAATCTCAACAACCCACGGACCCTGAGCCTAACGCGTCATCCAAAGCGAGTAGGCGCCTTTCCAAGCAAGGAGTGGCTTCGTCGAAATCAAATGTCGCTTCGCCCTCACCTGCCCAGGATGTCACCGAAGACGATTCGCCTACGGCAGACTGGGGTGATTCTCCCATGCCTGAACCCTCTCCCGCAGCAGAAAAATCTTCCGAGAATGGGCAGAATCAGCAACAACAGCAGCAGAACAAATCCACTGCGCAGATGGGTCGCGCTGTGTCACGAGGCCGCGGGGGTAAGGCTGCCGTGGAAGCACGAGTCGAATACCGAAGGAGACTGGCAGAGGATCCAAGATTCGTCCCTCACCTTGGTGAATTCTGGGGTCATGATGATCGGTACAGAGGTGCAGGTCTGAAAAATTTCAGTGACCGTGGCGGCTTCAGAGGTCGCTTCATGGGAAGGTATGATCCTTTTTTTTTTTGTTACTGAGGGGACAAAACATCTGTTTTGTGTCCACAGCCTAAAAAAAATATCTTCAGGGGCTAACATTGTGTTGAAATGGGGTTTTATTTGTTACAGAGGAGGATTTGGTCGAGGAGGCATGGCCCAAGGCCCAACGAGGGGCGATTTCAAGAATGAATCGCCTACCGCAGGTAGGGAATCGCCGTCTCAAGAGCCCGAGGACAAAGACGGTAGCTCAGCCAAGCCCAAGTCAGATCGATGGAGCCATGATGGGTATGACCAAATGATGAAGGTCCAGGAAAAGAGCTATCGCCACCAGCGGAACGATTCGCGACCCCGTTCCATGAATGCAAAGGTATGACAGATGTTTGTTTGTATGGCACGGGTCTCTCCCGCATGACTGCAGACCTCAATTGCTGACTTTTCGATGTTCTTTTTCTTGGTAGGCTACTGGAGGTCCATTGTCTCGCACTGCATCTAACAATCCAGGACCTGGTGAGGGCAATTCCAGTTCCTCTACCACCCCGACTCCATCCACCTCAACCTCGATCTCGGCCTTGACGACAGAAGCATCCAAGACCGAATCTGCGTCAAATACTCCCCCAAAGACAAGCGATGCCACTACCGCCAAGTCTGCCGACAAAGAGAAGGATGGGGCTATCGTTACAGCCGGCGGGTCCCAGGACAAGAAGGCAGGTCAGTCGCAGCAGGAATCCACGCCGCAGGCAGGATCGACTTCTAACTCGACGAAAGCAGAGAGACCACGTTCTTCAGCCCAGTTCGGAGAAAAGGATGTCAAGAGAGCCTCACGTCTCTTGCATTCAGCGCTTCCAAAGCCGTCACCCAAAGCGCCTGCCACCGAAACAGCGCTGGCTACCAGTGATTCCAATAATGCTGGCTCAAGCAAAGCTGAGAGTGGTTCCAAGGACCGCAATGTTGTCAGTACTACCGAGAAGACAGATGCTGCAGCCACCTCTACAACCTCAGCAACAGCAGCACCAGGGGGAGCTCCAGTTAATGCCAAATTCCGCCAGCCTATGCCTCAGAGCCAGCCAGCAGTTCATCACGCTAACTTTAGGCCTCATTTCATTCCTGGAAACTTTTCGAGTCGCGGACGTGGCCGCGGACAGTTCCATCCTGGACACCCTATGAACTTTGGACACCGCGGAGGACACCACCATGGTGGTTTCCATGGACATCACCAGCACCAGCACCAACCTCAACACTCTCATCATCCTCAGCAACCGCAGGCGACGTCCACAGCTGCAGCACCTGCGAATGGGGATAATTCCATGGCAGGGTCCTCTCAAGATCAGTCAAAGACGATGAACACGAGCGGATCGAAGAGATATCTCAGCAACCGACAGGAGGATAAGGATAAGGAAGTTATTGCTGTTGTTGAGGACAAGAAGACTGAATCTGACCAAGCTGAGTCGAAAGAGAGCTCTTCAAAGTCTCTTAAGACAGGTATGAAAGGGTTGTGAAGAACTCTGTGAGAAAAACTGCTGGAATACCTCCTGGTTCCGCAGAAGCTGACCCTGCTGTTCCTTGTTTGCACTGATATTGTTGTACTATTAGCGATCAATGCCGTTCCATTCAAGCCCTCCACGACATTCATTCCTGCAGAACAGCCCGCCATTCCTTCAGAACAACCCGCGACCGAGTTCATTGCGGAGGAGGAGTTCTATGGCGAGGACTACGGCCAGAATGGCTACTACTATGATCCTCAGCAGCAGCAGCAGCAGCAGCAGCAGCAGCAGCAGCAGCAGCAGATGGCCCAGCCGATGTATTACTATTACTACCCACCCATGCCCAATGGCAACGCTGGATCTGTTCCCACGTCGATGCCGATGGGTGTCCCCGTCCCAATGGGCATGCCTATGGGAATGCCCATGGGCGTACCAATGCCTGGACAACCCTTCATGGCTCCGATGTACTATGATGGAGGCGGAGTCCCAGTGTCCGGACCGTTACCCCCACCCGGTGGAAGCGTGAACACTGCAGCGTCTCCTGTTCCTGGACCAAATGGAGAGATGATGATGATGATGGTGGCGCCAGAGGATTATAACAACTATTACTACTATCAGCCAACAATGTATTACCCTCCTCATCCTTCTGCGCAACAACCCGACCAACACCATCAGCACCAGATCTCACAATCGGCATCGACCCCGCAGACAAGGGCTTAGTCATCAGCAAATGAAAAAAAAAAAAAAAAAAAAAAAAAAAAAAAAAAAAAAAAGAAAAAAAAAAAAAAAAGGAAAAAAGGAAAAAGAAGAGTGAAAGAGAAGAGTTCATGGAATAAATACACAACATCCTCTATCGATCAGTCATAGTAATGTTCGTACAAAGCCCCGCCAGGCTTATTTGCTGTTTTATTACACCGTAGATGGAGCAGGGTATTGCTGTTTCGGCGTTGAAAAGAAAAGATACGAGGGGGTGACGATATTACTGAGAGGGTTGGACTAGAGGAACGCCAAGCTCCTTGCTCAATGTGGCCTCGTAGGCCTTCAGTTGCTCGAGCTCTGTTTCAAGCGACGCGCTAGCAACCTCCACCTGCAATGTCGAGCTGATCATCTCTGCCCACTTGGCCTCCAGTCTCTGCAATGACTCGGCAACCTCCAACTATTACATAAAACAGCATAAAAAAAAAGGGACATTAATTAATGAGCCATTCCACGATGTGAGTGAGGATATCAATTTACATGATTCTTTACCTGATCACGCTTTCTCAGTTTGTTGAGTTCAATAACTTCCGATCTCTTATCATCAACCGCTTTTCGGAGTAGGGACAGATCATATTCCATCTGATAGTTGTGAACGTTCCAAGCATTGCCTCCAAACTTTTGCACCAGCTCCAAGTTCAAGATCCGTTGGTTTTGATGTTCCAGCTGTGCATTCGCGTTGTCCAGCGCCTTGAGCCACTGCGTGCGGCCTTCCGGTAATTCCTCTGATGCCGATGGTGTTATTGTTTCTGATGATGATCCTGTTTCTATTGACGTAGACGATGATGCTGTTGATGATGATGTAGAAGTCGGTGGTTCGAGTTGATAGCGAGCAAGATCGAGTTTTGGTTCCATAGGCTTGCCGCGGCGGACACGTTCAAGTTCTTGTTGGAGAAGCTCGTTCTTGCTAAAGAGATCGATATCGGGGAAGAGCGAGGATGGGTCGCGGGGTTTGGGCATGCGCTTCATCTCAGAGGCGATCAACTTGTCGACCATGGTGCGAACACCTAAAGTCAAAGGCGAATCGAAAAATCAGCATGGACATTGATCGGGAATTAGTTATCCATTGTCCTTGGTTGATTTTTCCAATGTCCCTCAGAAGCAAGTGGATGTTTTGTTGCTTGTAGTACCTGGCTCATCAATTTGCTTGTCGACATCTGCAATGAAAAAGCGATCGAGTTCAGTCAGTCAGTCAGTCAGTGAGTGAAAAGGCATTGGACAAATAACGCGTCTTCATATTTCACACGCGAATAGTCTAAAGTCGGGTGGTTGGATTCGCGTTGATGCTTACATGGCAAGGCGTCTAGACTGAATTGTGCGCTCATGGCTGACTGTGAGTGGATCGTGTGTGTGTGCTGGCGATGAAAGAAATGGGTCTGGGTTTCTTGTGATGCGCCAAACATGCATGTCAAATCAAACGCAGTCACTTTCTCTCTTTCGAATATCAACAACGGGCTTGGGGGGAAGGATATTTGAGCATTGATTTCCCGAAAGTGCATTTCACCTCTAATCCTCCATCACATTTACACATTCACAAAGTATGTAATGCTGAGAGCATTCGGTAGCGGATCTTTTGATTGGACCATGTTTTGATTATTCCGGATGGATTAGTGGTAGAACTCGACGACCAGTCAGATCTAACTGTCGGATAACCTCAGGCACAGCGCCTCTCGCCCACTATCACCACTTTCACCAACAGCGCATGTGTTCATATGTACCCCCCCTGCTAACCTCTTGCGCCCTTTTCACCTCTTTCTCGCTTAATATCTTATCGATTTCGCTCGCCAATTGCAGATGGCAAAGAAAGCGAAAGCAAGGTAAACCCAGGAAGCAAAAAAAAAAAAAAGCAACGTGCCCTCTTTTGAGACTTGTCACTTTGTGGCCAGGATCCTAACCCTGTCACCCTCCCTCGTACGATCGTGTGGAACATTTTTTTAAAAAAAATGTTCAGGACCATCATCGTCAAGTTGCTGTCCACAGCTGGCACGGGATTCTTCTACACCACTCGCCGCCCAAGGACCACCGCAAAGTTGTCCTCCATGAAGTTTGATCCCCGTGGTATGTAGGAGCTGCCTCCTTCGTTTGTCAGAGTATTTTAATCTGTTTTTGAGCTACTGTCTCTCGATATCACCCACATTTAACGCCTTTACTTGTATACTTGTATTTCTTGCACCTCGAAATGACACTAGTCAACCAAACTGTCTTGTTCAATGAGGCCAAGATCAACCGCCCCAACTAAGCAAGTGATCCGATCGAAATCGGCATATTCGCATATTGGCGAATAGTCGGGAGGTAGAAAAAGAAAGAAAGAAACAGCCAGCATGTGTGTTTTTGGCCATGCATTCATTCAATGGAAACACATTAGAAATATTGATATGTATATAAATAATCCTCCAAGCATTCAAGAAAAAGCCCAACGCATCATTTGGTGCTGCCAAAAGGAGACGGGAGGGAGGGTTTATTTTTTATTCCATGATCTCGCAGTGAGTGCTTCTATATGGAAGATCGTGATACAACTTTCCCTATTTACCAGTTCACAATCTCACTCTCGCCAAACAAACTCTCCTTCACGACTTCGCCAACCTCCGCTGCTGGCTGTACGCCTTCTCTGCTCAAAATATCGCGGATATGCTGAAATTTCATCATGAATGAAATAATCGCGTTATTGATCTGCTCAAACTCCAACAAGAACCCATCGTGGCCATCAGGGGACTGGACCACCACCATCTCCGAATCATGCAAAAGTTCCGCTAGCTCGTACTGTTCCGAGATCGTGAACAGTCCATCGGACTCTACACCGATCACCAGTGCTGGCTGCTTGATACTATCTAGCACCTCGTCCAATTCACCACGGCCCGCTGCCACATCATGAACATCCATCTTGCGCGTGATCGCAATGTAGCAGTTGGCGTCGAATCGATGAATGAACTTATCTCCCTGGTACCGGAGATAATTCTGCGCAGAGAACACTGTTGGCCTCTGGCTCTTGTTCTTGGTCAATGTCACGGAGATGGCGCCAGTCATGGTAGAAGAGGAAGCAGTTGACACTGGGGTTGTTGTCCCGCTCTGAGTCGAATTGTTGGCGGTAGATCCATTTGATTCAGCGGAGCCGTCACTTTCAGTAATCGAGGCCAAGGCATTAGAGCTAGCGACGAGCAAGCTGCCTGTGCTATCGACCGAGCTATTGCGAGACATGGGACCCTTGGTCTTGCGATGCCCGTCGTTATGAATCTGATGATGTTCTTCTGCAGGAGAGGCGGGATCCCGAGCAGTGGAGTATGTAGGATGATCCATGACCTTGCGACCGAACCTGGACTCGAATGAGTTGCGGGAACGGTATGTCAACAAAGCAGCCATTCTAGCTGCTGCAAGACCGACAGAAGGGGGCTAGAAGCGAAGAAGAAGAAGAAAAAAAGAGTTCACGAAATCAACTTTCTTGTTTCATCCAACAGTGTAAAAATATACCGCTCCACTTTGTTCTGCTTCACTTACGGCATCTGGAGTATAGTATCCATCCAAGTAATTGGGGTCACTATAGATCGATTGACGCTGGGCCTCACCCCAGCTGATACACCATGCGGAGTGCTTTGCAGATGTGGCAATTGGCACGATGACCTTGATATACTCTGGTCCGAAGAAAGACCACTCCAGAACTTGCATGCCTCCCATTGATCCTCCAATACACAGCGCCACAGATTTGACGCCCAGGTCGTCCAGAATAAGCTTGTGAAGTCTAGCAAACAAGAGATTCCGACAAGAGCGTTTGTGAGACGCTCTCTTTAAACATGTGCTACAAAGGGAGTAGTAGCTTTGCTTCGTCTCTTCTCGTTACCTGACATCGTCGCGGATGGTCGTCAGAGGGAACTCGGGTCCATAGTTGACACTGGTCTCTGGGTTAAGCGTCACAGGCGAAGCTGAGCCATAAGGCGATCCCAAGACGTTCAGGCAAATGATGAAGAACTTTGTTGGGTCGAATGCACGTCCAGCTCCCATCAACGGACCCCACCTAGGGAAAAAAATAAAATAAAATAAAAGGTTAACACATGATTTTGGTCTGTCCCCAATTATCTGGGACTCTACGACGCACATGGTCGTCCTTTACTGCAGGTTATCCCCGCATCCCTGCTTCTTTAGGATTGATTTGTCTGATCCAGGGAAAAATCACGACATCGTCCTGAAAGTCGGCGTCAGCCAGTCACTTTGTATTTTCATGATCCGAGCTGAGCAAGCCAGTTCAGTCTTCCCCTTGTCCCCGAGGGCCACTGGCGATTGTAATCGATATTAGGAAACACAATTAAAAGACGCCCTTACCAGTCCTCGACATCAGCACTCCCACTGAGAGCATGGCAGATAATCATCACATTGTTTCCTGCTTCGTTTAGAGTGCCCCAGGTTCGGTAGGCGACAGGGACCTGGTACAGCACATGGCCCGAGTTGAGAGTGAACTCGGGGATGATAGCAATGGTCTGAGCCGGAACCAACTTGGAGAATGGGTTCTCCGGTTGCGAGGTGCGTCGCTCTGGGGCAGCCGAGTTATAAAGAATGAAAAAAAAGGAGGAGGAATGAGTTCACAGACTGTCGCAGGACAATTCATCAACGAGGGCTTGGAACAAAAGGGATGTACCGTATGGCATTTCCGATGGAACGAAGAGTGGAGAGAGAGGGGAAGGAGCAGCGATCGAATGCAGAGAAGAAAGAAAGAAAGAGGGACGAAAACAGCTTGCTGGACGGACAGTGGACAAAGTGGAGGGAGAAAAGATCAAAGTTTAAAGTCGGTCGTTTGGTGGTTGCACACAACGAGTCAGAATTGAGCGAGTCAGCTTCACGCACGACATCCGGCGCTCTGCTATGGTATTAAGACGTCGTTCATATACTGCGATCCCACCCCATTTCAACGACACACCATGGTATCAAACGAAGAAAACAGTCCGATGCTTTAATGACAAATAGGAAAAGAAACTACAGAACAATAGTACAGGGTGAAGGATGTGCAGAGATGGGATTGCGGTTCAGGTTGCAGAGTATTTAATAAACAATGGCCTCATCCTAGATAGCAAGTTTGATCGAATCGAATCGTGGTCAGTTCCAACATGCTACAGAACAACAAAAAAAAGTCAACACGCATGCAGCGAATACCCTAGAGCAGAGGGACCTACCATCTCCTTGACCTTGGCGTAGCACTCTTCATAGAGCTCCTTGTAATCCTTGGCACCATCCATATCCTTCTTCTTGCCTCCCAAGACAACCATCACGCACGAGGTAGGGCGCTTGGTCGATCCTGCAGTTCCAAGATCCTCCTTCGAGGGCAAGAAGACATAGGGGACATCGTTCTCCTCGCAAAGGACGGGGACGTGGGTAATGACATCGATGGGTGAAATATCACCAGCAATCAGAACAAGTCCCTTCTCGCCCTTGCGGAGGCCCTTGACGACCTCCTTGACACCACGCTTCACATGCTTGGCCTTGGCAGCTAATGGTATTCAAATTTTGCAATTGACAAAACGTTAATGAATGATACATCAAATTCTAGTTGATTCTATGAAGCGCTGAGACGAAAGAGTGTATAGGAATGCTCCTCGATCTGCTGATCTGTAGATCCGGTGCGTGAAGTGTAAATGGCGTCCATAAAACCAGATCGAAAACGCTGTTCCACAGCAATTGTCGGTGAAAAAAGAGTGCCTCCGATTTAGCAGACCGAGAATAACATTGGTCCATTTATCCCACTGAACTTTGGCTCCAAAGGAAAAGCTTTACAACCAGCCGAAGTGCCCACCAAGAGCGTTGTTGTCGAGATGCATTTTTCGTCTCTTCAAAAGAAGATCTCGTTTGGTGGACGAGGAGCAAAAACATAGGGATGAGGTCGAAGTGGGTACAGGATTAGGCAGTATCATAGCACGAATGAATTACCCTTCTTGACGGTCTTCAAGAGCTTCTTAGTCAACTTGTCGGCAGCCAAGGGGGCAGCAATAGGGGAGATATCAACAACACGGGTGGGGGCATCAGTCTCCATGTCTGAATCGTTGCTGGCATCGACGGCCTTCTTCTCGACCTTCTCGACCTTCTCAGCCTTCGAGGACTTCTTCTCCTTCTTTTCCTTGTGCTCCTTGCCCATGGTGATAATATATGTGAGTGTGAGGTGATGGAGTGAATGAGTTCAAGGTGATGTTTTTTTTTTTTTCCCTTTGTTTTCCTTTGCAATGGAACAAAGCCACACTCTGAAGTGTGTGACTAGTTATTCTTATGTGTAGTTGAGCGACGCGCTAAAGCATGTTTATTTGGGTTATTGTGAAAGAGCAATGTAGTCTATTTGATATATGGCTTCAGCTTCAAGAGTCTCTCTGCTGCAGCGTCCAAAGTCTCGTCGGTCTTGCAGAATGCGAAGCGTGCAAAGTTCTCCGCCAGCTTTTGGTTAGGCTTAGAGTAAAACTCTGTGGGTGGGATAGCACACACTCCAATCTCCTTGGTCAACCAATAGCACGTTCTAAAGTCCTTGGGACGAGAGTGCAGTAGCTCAGGGAACACATAGTCCTTTGGCACCTGGATCTTGTCGGTGTTCACAAGAATAAAGTACGATCCATCAGGGATGGTGCACGGCAATCCCAGCTCACGGAAAACTGAGTGCAACTTCTCGCGCTTGTGCTCGTAGGCGTCCACCTGGCTACCAAAAAATCCACGTTCTTCAGCCTGCTCAAATCCAATAGCGATAGCCTCCTGCAGGGGCGAGTTCACGCAAAAGACGA
This sequence comes from Dissophora ornata, assembly GCA_025201705.1. Taxonomy (NCBI): domain Eukaryota; kingdom Fungi; phylum Mortierellomycota; class Mortierellomycetes; order Mortierellales; family Mortierellaceae; genus Dissophora; species Dissophora ornata. The sequence goes on along the minus strand of MU616761.1, from coordinate 30,442 downwards.
TACGGGTTTGAGCTGCCAATGCAGGCTCCACCAAGGCCTTGGGTCCGATCAACCAGCCAACGCGCCAGCCTGTTGTCCCAAATGTTTTTCCACCACTTCCAACAGTGATGGTTCGCTCCCACAATCCATCTAAGGTCGCGATTCGCTCATGGTTCTCGGGGTTGAAGTACAAGCGATCGTACTAACAAGTTCAGTTCGTTCATCAAAGATAAGTGGATGGGTGACAAAGTCCTTTTCTCTTTACTTCAAGATTGCACATCGCGGATAAGCCAGACATACCACTTCATCGCTGATGATCAGCAAGTTATGCTTGGTTGCCAGAGCTCCAATCTCCTCCAGCTCTTCGCGAGAGAACACCTTTCCGATAGGGTTGTGTGGAGTATTGAGAACAATAATCTTGGAGCGGGGTGTGATCTTGGACTCCAACTCCTTGATATCAATCTTCCATTCGCTGGCAGGCATGTCCTTGGAGATATCTCCCTTAGGACGAATAGGGCAGTAAACTGGAACTCCTCCGTTCATGGTAATGTTGGACTATGATGAACAGTCAGATAGTCAGTGTGCAGTTCTCGCCTTGAGGTCGTAGGGCAGTCTTTTGCATGCAATTGCAAACCGCATTGCACTTACAATATACTGGTCAAAGAAGGGCTCCATCAAGATGACCTCCGAACCCTGATCCAAATATCCTGCAAAGATACTGAAAATGCCTGTGGCGCCACCAATTAAAAGTATGTGTCAGGGGACGTATTCTGATCGGCATCACGTTGCTGCTTGTAGGAGTTCGCTGATCTACTATCATCGTACCTTCGTTTGCGCCAGCGGTGACAACGATCTCGGTCTCTGGGTCCAAGGACCTTCCGAAGAGGGGGCTGTACGACTTTGCCAAAGCCTAGCGTGGAATGAGCAGAGAAGTACAGGGGGGATATAAAATCGTGAGAAAATAAACTTCAACAACAAGCCAACAAAGATGACCATGCAGCTTATTCGCATGTGCGCACGTTCCATACATTTCTCAGTCTTGGGCGGCCCTTGGGGTGGCTGTACTGGTTGCAGTCGTTGCGCAATACAGCCTCGCGGGCAGCCTCGACCACAAAGTCTGGGGGAGAAAAGCTAATTGGATAGGCCCAGAAGTGAGAAGCAATTGCCACTTTGTTTTGTTAGGAATAATGAAAGCTGCTGTGGTTCAAGAAACGCATCGGCTTGTGTCTCACTCAATATGGCACAAAGAGATCATTATTACTTCATGAAACCTTGACCGAGGTTGACAGCCTGGCACTCCAGGGCCAGGGGTGTGAATATGGACCAGACTATATGTTTCCCATCAATGGATAAACAACGGCTGTTAATGTGGCCAGTGATTGACGACGACCAGGGCTCGAGGAGAAGCAGAGCAGCGCAGCCATGCAATGGACGGCGGGTGACTCACCATCTTGCTCGAAATGAGCAACGCGGTCAGCACGGGGAATATTGACAGTGTTGATGGCCATGTCGTGTTTGGAGGCAAGCGATGAGGAAGAGGCTAAGGAGCGACGGATCTGGTGGCGGAGAAAGGAGACAGAGGTTGGAGTGGAGAGAGGGATCCTTGCGGTTTTTGCGAATCTGGCGAACATTGCTTTTTCGCAGAGTTGAGTTTGAGCTGGGAGGTTTGAGGGTAATAGTGGCACCAGCACAAGGTTTGGTCTGAGTAAATCGAGTCAGCGATTGAGAAGAGAGAAGAACGAAGCACACCATCGCCCGTACGAATTCTGTATTCATCGCTCAACCTTATTGGCGATTTCCACAGCATCAGTTGCACGCGTTCATGTGTAATTTCCTGTTTATGTATTGTACTAATGTGTCTACTCTCATGCAGGAGGGAAGAAGTTGGCAAAGAGGATGATGCCGATTAGCCCGTACATCACAAAGAACGTGCTCACAGTCCTTGTCCAGCCTGCGCCCAGAGCGTCCTTCTCGAACTGGTGGGCCGCAAACCAATACACTGTTGGGAGACAGGAAAAGGCACGGGTGATGATCTGGATATGCATCGTCGTGATCGCGGACCAGAGAAGGGCCGTCCACAGGACAATGTGGGGGAAGCTAGCCAGACTCAAGAAAGGAGGTGTCGATCTATTGCCAGGGGCTGTATATGATATAGCGCGTGTGAAAAAAAAACGCGAAAAACACATCAGCAAAGATACATGCCCAACCCTTGTCTTTGTACTTGGTTTGCTTACCTGTTGTCGACGACCTTCCAAGAGTCATCATTCGAGGCAGGTCGTATACAGCGTAATAATAGATACCCGACACTGACAGTGTGATCATTGGCGCGGCCATCAAAAAGTTGGGTATCTGTTTAATCTCGTAGTACCGAAGGAATCCCACGTTCCTGCAGCAAAAAGTACATTGGACGGACGAGCGTGAGATTTTTTTTTGGGATTCACGATTGCCAACCAAACGTGCTTTTGTAACATGGAATAGTGTGAAACTCACCAATAGAAATCCTGCACAAAAGTATAGATCAAAGGCACCGTAGAACTACACCATGGCCTTGGTTCAAGGCCAAACGTGTTCTCTGTGCAGTATAGAGAATATCCATAGGCTTGCACTGCCAGAAATCCTGCCCAATTGACCAAGCATAGACAGGCTGTCTTGACAAGCGCCGTGACCTTGCTCTATTGAGGCATCCCAGATCAAAAAATAACCGTCAAACAAACGATGGCCATTTGAGGTCATAGAGCTTCTTCGACAGGATCATGAGCTGAGCAATGAGCTTACCAGAGGGGACGCTTTGAGATCCATTCGAACAACAAGATCGTATATGAAGAAGCCAGCATAAAGTATGCCGTTGGAGCGTGCTGTACAGCTAACGGACCATGTGATGGCTGCGAGAAGATACTGCTTACGCGCGGCAAACAACATGCCTGTGAACGAGAGTGCTGCAAACAAACTTTCTGTATAGCTGTTGTGTGTGAAACAGGATATGGTCGTGAGTAGCACAGCCACACGCTAGCGGTCGGTGTCAAATGGAATTACTGCGACCGAAACTCACATTGCAGACATAAAAATTCCTGCCGGAGTCAAGACATAGAGCAACGCAGTGAGGAACGCGAACTTTTCGCGACCAAAGAGGGCTTTCGACAGTCTATAGATCTGGACTGAAGCTGCAATGAACGCCGAATTGGCGACAAGGATACCGGCCAGCACCAATTGCTGTCTATTGGTAAGCAGGCTGTGCAGAGGAGCGAGAACTAGCACACAAAGGTTAGATAAATATCTAGATCCTGGTCACGTTCTGCAGTTTCCCTGTCCGTGTTGGTTACCAGTGCCAGCGACCAATCTCGTCAGTAATGGTAGCAGAGGGAAGAATGCATGAGCTTGCTCAAAGACATAGCCCCTCTCAGCAATGTCGACAAAGTAGAACGAGTCCCAGCGGAGGAAGACCCCAAAAACGCTTTTGAAGAGCTGTTCAGCGGGAGTTTCAATGGGTAGGATAAGTTCAACGGCTGAATCATAATCCTGGATGAGGGCATGTGAAACGACAGCAATGGCCCAGATCGCCAGTCGGGAGATTAAAGCGTAGTATGCGACAGTGCTGGCTCTATTGAGAGAGCTGGGGCTGGTTCCCCGGGCACCCTTGCCTGTTGCATCTGTTCCTGGCGCCATTCTTAGGAGGGTTTAAGGAATCAGGCATGGCGACACCCTGGGCAAAACTAAAGAACTAAACTTACTTACTTACGGGTGACGTCGTCATTTAGTTCTTAAGTAAGTAACGAGATGTTCTCGCGATCTAGCTTTACTTGCCACCCATCTGCAGGATCATCAGAGCTATCAGGACTAACAAAACCACTAAGAGTATCATAACCACAGGAAATAACAACCTCAACGTCGCTCGATAATGTCAAAGAACGATCCCCTCAGTCTCTTGCGCGAGTTCACAGTCTCGAAAAAACCCATCACACTCGTCAATGCCAGTGGCGGTTTGGTAACCGAGCTCACGGACGCTTCCGACGTCGTCTTTGCGGACGACAAGCAGACCTTCACATTTCCCAGGAGCACCACAACCAACTATAGACGCGGTGCCTCTGATGAGACCTACACGTTGGAGACACTGCTCTTCCTACTCCAAAGGGCACACCAGAGTGTCGCCGAGTATTCATTGGAGGGAGCCCAAAAGGGTATCCCAATTGTCTCCATTCTGGACAAGAGATTGGTACTTGACTACCTCACTGGAGCGACCGCCACCTCGGCTAACATTGTATACCAACCATCAGAGACGAGTAAGTGGTGAGGGTACAAAATAGTGAGACACAACAATGAACAATTGACGTCAGAAGTACTAACCAAAGTGAATTTTTTGCTCTAGATAAGCGACCAGGAGACGATGTTGTGGACGATCAGCAGGACGACGCATCAAAGAGACAAAAGACATCGACACAGCTGGGGCACGTAGATGAAAATGAGATCTTGCGTCTGATAATTTCGAAGGAGAGATTGGCAAGAACAACCGCAAGTGTATTGCGAGGCAACAAGGTACGGACGGGATTAAACAATTAGTTTATGGCGACCAAGCGTCTATTGAAACTTCAGGGATACGACTGTCATGCTAACAGTTTGCTCTATCACGTCGAATCTAGTCCTTTGCAAACATTCAAAAAATCGGAGCAAGCATTTTGTTGAAGAGCAAATCAAAGGATGAAAAGGCGCCAGCCAAGAAACCAGACTCAAGGCAACCGGGAGCTGCAGTTCCGTCTTCTACCTCATCATCACGACCAGGAACGGCACCTGGCTCTGCGACTGCACGTTCTGCAACGAACCCTTCGTCCCAAAGCAAATCCAAATCATGTATGTGGTGGACGAGTGTGCCGGGGAGAAATGTTCACGTCGCAAAAAAGAAAAAAAAGAAAAAGAAAAGAAAGGCTCAAAGTCATCTCACCTATTTGACGTTCACCTTATTTTGTCGATTGCGTGTCGGTAGCATCTTCTCGCATCCCTATTATCATTATTCCCGCCGCCATCACGTCCATGCTCACGATGTACAATATCAAGCAGTTCCTTGAAGATCAAGTGTAAGTAACACTTGCGCCTCCAAAATCGAAATTGAAGACCTGCAGGATTTACCACAGAGTATTAACGCGTTTATTGAATGTCATGTCCAAATTTCTAGATATGTTGACAGTCAGGAGATCCGTAACAAGGGTGGTGCTAAGCCCAACAAGTTGGCAGTGGAGCGCCGCCAGAAGCCTAACGAGACACACAAGACACCATATCATGTAATTGATAGCACAGATCACTTGCGTCCTGAGGATTGGGACCGAGTGGTTTGTGTGTTTACGACGGGAGCAGAGTGGCAATTCAAGAAATGGAAGTGGCAAAAGCCTCTCGAGTTGTTTGCTCATGTCAAAGGATTCTACGTAAAGTGGACGGACGAGCAGCCTAAAGAAAGTATCAAGACTTGGAACGTCGAAGTCTTAAGTGTAAGTCCTTGCTTGCCTGCCATTCAAGCTTCCTTCTCTTTCCGAACTTGCTAGTCTATGCATTCGGGTTAACATACTAATATTGCCCTGGACACCATCATTTAGCTGAATCGCAATCGCCGCCATGCCGATAGGGCAACCGTCACGGAGTTTTGGGACAGGTTGCAGGCCTGGTGTCTTGCAAACAAGCCCCATCTGGCCTACTAACGACAAAGGAAGCATGACCCGGAATCGAAATCGATGAAAAGAATCAAGACAGCAATAAACCATATGGATGTAACATAGGCAGGCGTCCTGTTTATTATTACGAACTTGATAATGTAGTCCCGAGATCGTAAACCGACTGCCAGAGTTGGCTCAGGTCATCTTGGTTATTGCCCTGATCGCCTCCTTCTTGTTGCTGCTGCTTTACATTAGAAAGCACAGAGTCCAACATTTTTTCCAAGAGATCCAATTGTAAGATAATGGTACCATCCTGCTGATCGACTGACAGTCGTAACTGTCGCAAGACACGAGGGACGTACTTCCCAGAGGCATGAAGCATGCGACCTGTCCACTGTTGAAAGGCAATAAGCGTAACAATATGTAGCATTAGCGCTGGGTCCGAGAAGGGCTCGATCCCCGCAAGGATCTGATGGAGCTCTTCCATGTGCTCTGCAATCCATTGCCTACAGGTATATATGGGATAAGCACTCAACAGGATATGTTAGATGTTGATGAGTCTTGTATGTTTAACCTCTGCGCATCAAAAGAGGAAACAGCAATACCGACCTGTCGTCTTTCTCATTGCTGCTGATGATGTTAAGACTCAGTTTTGAATTCTGAGAAAGGGAGGACCAAATGTCCAGATACTCAATCAGGTTCTTTTGTTTGCCACCGCCTGCAGCAAGCTTGCGCAACTTCTTGAGAGGGTCGGCGGTATCTTGAGGGATGAGTTTGAGCAGTGCAATTGTATCCTCCATTGAAATAACGAAGGGTCCTTGGCCACTGGAACTTTTGTCTATCTGGCTGCGATGCTCGGCATAGGCGGTTTTAAGCCGTTCTCTGGTGCTTGTCGCATCTGATAGCTCATCAGTGACAGCGGTATCCAAACTTGCCAAATGCAGGACCGCAAGATCTAGGAGCTCGACGCACCATGACTGCAGGAGGTACTTGCTAAGAGAGTTCCTCACAGATGAATCTAATGGAATGTGCGAGGGAGATCTTAGAGGCTGGTGCAGATATGTAATCCTGGTGATGAGCGCATGCTAGTCAATCCATTTTCTTTTACCTTCAAATACATCGATACCCCTGGAAGAGAGTTCAATGCGCTTAGATAAAGACTGGATAGCTGACAAGATGGACTTGTTCTCCAAGTGTCTTTCTTTATCCTCCGTCACCTCGACATCCTCCTCCTCTTGCATCTGATTCAGGACCACAGATCGATTCCTGTCCTTCAGGTTCTGCACCAGATCCCTGTAAAGGATCCCTGCTGTTGCGTTAACCAGGCCAGGGTCGAAGTCTGGTTCCAATTGCTTAATCTCCTCTTTCACATCCTGTACCGTCAAGAAGTCCTGGGTCTGCTTCTTCTTTTTGCTTCCATTCTTGCCACCACCTGCCTGACCATTCCTGGCTTTGCCGCCACTTTTCCGTTGTGGGATTTGCATGTTCAATACATGTTCTGCGATTCCCTTAAGACTAGACCCCCGTTCTCCAATAATATAGGGATCATCATCCTCGTCTTGCCCATTCATTTGATTGCTGTCTCCGAAGGAGAGTCGCCAGGACACCAGATTCTTGAGACTGCGATCTAAGAGTGGACCCATCTTTAAAAGACATTTTTGAAGCTGACCCGATGTGACAACGATGCTGTCCTGAATCACAATGGCTTCTTGGGGTGGGCCTCCGCCGAGGCCAGTTAGGGAATGATCTTGATCAGATGATATGACGATGCAAGAACTGGGTTCGGCAAGACTTGGGAGCTGTCGGAGTAGACTCGCGATATCATCCTTGGTTAACGGCGACGGAAGCAAAGGCTGTGATGGATAGCATTGGGAGTGTTGAGAGTTTTCATATTTAGAATGTATCCGAGAACGATAGTAGGATATAGATCTCAGTTGAATTCCTGGGCACGAACCTTGACATCGATCCACGAAAGGTTGGATATTGTGTCCTCGACGCTGGCATCGACAATTGACCAGATGCTGTCCTTAACGGCGTGAATGTCAAGCAAGAGAGCTGAAGGGTGATTTGTTTGAATATATCCCTTGGGATCAGCTACTCCTCGTTTTTTAATTGAGTCGAGTTCTGTCAACATGATCGGAGAGACAGTTAGTCTAGGAACGAATGCCCTCCGGTTTGAATGCGTATGGGGCAAGTATTACCGATAAACCCATTGTTCTTGAAAAACGTCTCGATCCACTCTGTCTGTTGCTGTTCATAAGGTCGTGGTACAAAGACGCCCTGATCATTGACTCCCCTGAACAATCCAGGTAAGCCTTTCTCCTTGGACAAGATATCGCACAGTCCATAAAAGAGATGGTCCTGAACGATGTGTCTCGAGCGCAGAGATTGTAGACTCGTGGGCCTGCCAATGGAAACAATCATGGGTTAGTGGGCGCATTGGAGCAATTGGAGTTGTAGAGTAGAAGAAATTATGAGGCGAAATGAAGAAGCGGTCCACATACTCTTCCAGATCACTCAGGGTTTTCAAAAGGGCCGCTTTCTCTTTTTCCAGGAACAAAGGAGCGACTACGAGTCCGCGATCAACAGTGTCCCATTGTCCAGCCATGGTGCTCCCAACTCGATCTTTCAGGAACTGGAGAGAGCCAAGTCCGTTAGTCAGGGTGAGTTGGCACTGATAACTAGGTACGCTGTACCAATTGAAGCATGATTTCTTACCTGTCGCATAAAGTCGATCCCGAACTTGTACTTGCGACACAGGTCTGCTGTTGTGAGGTACCCTTGCTTCGTTAATTCCTCGTTCAATTCCGTTGCCATGTTGCTTAGATACTCCCTATATGCCAAACGGATCGCACATTGTATTAGTGACTGAGCACGAGACAGTGCAAGAAAAAACTGTATCCAGAGTGCAGTTGAGGTTCACATACACCTTGAGGAACTCGTCCTGGATCTGAACAAACTGCCCAGGTCTTGAACGTATCAATTCCTGAGCGCGGTCATGAATATCGGATAAATTGGCGTTGAGCGCCTTGGGGAGGTCGAGCAAACTGACGCGTCCTGCGTTGCAACAAACATAAAGTAGGCTGGTGTGAGAATATTTTCTTCTGCAACATCAGCTCCAGTTTTCCTGGTTGATCCTTCCCGATTCCCTCACCTTTGCGCTTATCGAGCTGGAGAAGAACGTCCTGGGTGAGTTGCTCATGTGTGATGAACGATTTTCCATCGAGTGAATGTGAGATGTTAGCGAGGTAGCCGAGACGGACTAGGCTATGAACAAGGTCCCCGCAGGCCTCCTCAGACAAACTGGCAGGGCCTTGGGTATCTTCTGGACTGTCGCGTGTCCCGAAAAGGGTCTTCCAGATGGCGCTGGCCATTGTGGTGTAATGTGTTCAAGGGAGAGTGAATGTATTTTTTTTTCCGCTAATCGTTTCCTAAAAAAGCAGACAAATTACAGTTCGCGCTGGAGATCGCCTCACACGCCCTGCCGATGGAGTGATTCTCGTTTTTATTTCCACGGGTGTTCTTTTCTTTTCTTTCTTTTCTTCACACGCAATCACTTCCCATCGCATCTCATTCACGCAATGACCACTCCACAAGAGGTCTTCAAAGCCCTGGCCGCGATCCCCACCTACTCGGACGCGACTATCCTGCCTAGTTCGACCGATAACACCCTCAGTACGTAGAGTCGATCATGCACGGAAAATACTTGAATCAGGCACGAGTAGTCCTCCGAAAGAGGGGTTTCCCAGCCGGTGCGAGCAATTAACCGCTCCCCTTCGTTTATATGCAGATATCCAGGTGTCTTTGTCGCAAAGAGATCTCGAGAGAAATGTCAGGCGCAAGTTCACTCGCACCGTCGTGGCTTCTGTCCAAGACAAGTCTGTTCCTTTGATCCTAAGTGGCCTCTCCGTTGACACCGGAGATGCTGTCGCCCAGGCTGTGTCTCCTTCTGGAAAGCTCACGGTCATTCTCCGCTCTGTCGCCGGTGAAAAAAAGAAGAGCTTCGTGGAGGTAGGAAAAGAAAAAACACAAAGTGGAGACTGCAGTTATGGACTTAACAAGTTAACACTAATTTTTATGTTGATCTACCCCCCAGATTTGGTCTGAAGGCGCCATTCTTCATCTTTTGGAGACCACCGCGATCCATGACGACTTTTACGCGGATTCGACATTTGGCGCACTTGAGTGGTCTCGCGATGAGACCAAGATTGTCTATGTGGCCGAGCGCAAAAAGTCCGAAGATGCGGTCGAGAAGTTCAACTACAAACCAGATTGGGGCGAGACTTTTACCGGGAAGCGCGAGCCGTCCTTGGTGATCATCAACCTTGACGACTTTGAGGTCAAGGTCCTTGATCGTTTCCAGGATGATATGAGTCCTGGGCAGGTACTTTAATCGACTGCAACTGCACGGATTACGTGTGTCTTTTACGCAGAGAGACGGAAAACGCGCCTGTCTACTCTAGTGAGGTTCTAAGACTAAGAGCAATGTGTTTTATTTGACCTAAATCGTGGATTACTAGGCAATCTTTTCTCACGATTCCAAGTCGCTCATCTTCACTGGATACCACCGCAATCCCCAGTTCTTTGGTATTGTGTTCTGCCAGAACAGATTGTAAGTGATATCGACTGTATTCCTGTTCTTGAAGATTCGGTGAGACTATATGTGTTTGAGTTTCCATTGGCGTTACTTATCAACAGCGATTGGTAGGACGGGACTGTACCAGGTCAACATTGACGGATCTGATTTCAAGACGCTGACAGGCGACTTGAAGAGCGCAAGATCCCCTAGATTAAACAACGAAGGAACAACATTGGTACGTCTGCTAGATGATCATGTTGCCACTCAGCTGCGCGAAGTACAGATCACGTCATATTAACAAGTTGCATGTTCGTCTCATAGGTCTTCCTGTCGAACGCTGTTAATGGACCTCACGCTAGCTGCGCCAAGTTGTGCAAGGTATAGTCCTCAATAACACTACTACAGTTCATTGCCTATTATTTTTTGTGTCCCATCATTGACATCTGCACTCCTCCTCCTTTGAATATGGTAGATTGACATTTCTTCCGAAAAGGTCTCAACTGTTGTTGATATCGTCCGCAAGGCTGACGCTACTGGATTCCCAGGACTGTACATTGACCAGCTTCCCAAGAAACTCTGGGTGTCATCGACAAAAATCATCACTTCGTCCGCATGGCGTTCGCGTCGCACACTTCTCGCCATTGACACTGAGTCAGGAACTGTTGAAGAGCTGACCTCCGCTACTGATTACCCTGGCTCCACGACCGCCCTTTATGCTAACTCACGTTGGATATTGACGACCTATTCGACCCCTACCGATCCGTGGGTTCTTTTCCTGGGCCAAATTGATTCGGGCAAGGGCACAGGCGATATTAAGGTCCACTTCTCTCCGCTTGAGAGCGGCAAAACCATCAATAAGGCCAAGGCATTTTACCAGCCTCATTCTTGGTCGATTGTGAAAAATATTCCAGGTCAGCTAGAGAGTTTGGAGGTCCTTTATCTGGAGCCATATAAGTTTGACAGCGACGCTCAGAAGACGAGTGCTGTGAGTGGATCCAAGCCCCCGTTGGTTATTTTCCCTCATGGTGGACCCCACGCTGGATTCGCTGCTGAGTTCTCGGTCCTGAACTTAGTCCTTGTGGGACTTGGTTTTGCTGTCGCATGCGGTAAGTTCTTGATTGAATCGCTGGAACTCTTTATCGCTTGCTGTTACAGAACGTCTATTAATCACCTACTCTTTATGTTGCCGAGCAGTCAATTTCACTGGCAGTCTTGGATTCGGTCAGGACAACGTGGAGGCATTGGTCGGCAGAGTGGGTGAACTTGATGTCAACGAGTGTCAAGCCGTTCGAGACCACATTATTTCCAAGGGCCAGGTTGACGCCGACAGAATCTGTCTCACCGGAGGGAGCCATGGTGGATTTATTATTACACACATGTTGAAGGATCCCAGCTACAAGGCTGCAGTCATGCGTAACCCTGTGACAGATATTCCTGCACTGACAGCCATCTCGGACATAACAGAATGGGGATACGCTGTCAATGGCCTTCCCTTTGACATGGCATCTCCCCCCACGGCCACGTTGTCTGATCCTGAGGTGTTCAAGAAGTTGCGTGCTTCTTCCCCGATGGAGCATGTGGAGCAGGTGGTGGCGCCCACGCTGATGTTGCTTGGCTCAGGCGATCGTCGCGTTCCTCCAAGCCAGGGCATCACTTGGTGGCAAGCACGTCAGAACAAGATCAAGAAAGATCAGAAGAAGGACGCGGTCAATAGGATTCAGATGTTTGATGGCACAGGACATGCACTGGACTCAGTTGAGGCTGAAAGCAACTCGACGTATAGCCTCGCTAGCTTCTTGGTCGAGTTTACGCGTGTGGAGCAAGACCAGGAGTGAGACGATCGAGATTGCGTAATCTGTAGAGCTGTAGAACCAATGTCCACCAATAGACGCCCTACGCCCTCCGCGGCATCGGGAGGACTGGGTCCAGGTTGTTACGCTATAGTGTGGTGGTGCATGCAGCATGCAGGTGGGCGAACTCCAAACAAACAAGAGGATGAGTTATTTTTTAAGGACATCATCTTGACAGGAGTTGAATCATTGTTTCATGCTTCTTTATTGATTCATCCTCCTCTCCCCGCTTGCTCCATCCTCCATCCCTCCATCTTCCCATCCGTACCCGTCCTCGCTTGAATGGACTTTGAAAAGGCCACCCTCAAAAAGGCTGCCGTCTCGACCCTGCCTATGTAAGCACCCCCAACCGCTTGCTGATTCCACGCTCCCGTTACTCACCTCACTCCCAAAACCCTGCGCCCCTTGTACTTTTGCACTAACCGCCCTCATCAACCCCCCCCCCACAGATGGGCCGAGCCAGAACAGAGCCAACAGTACACTGCCACACTCGATGGACTGCCAGAAGAGGGACTCTATAACGGCCCTGAGTACCCGTCCCCGAAGCAAGGGGTCGCCTCACCTTCAGCACCCCTCGCTAACAGCTCCGCCTCAACCTCTGGCTCATCGACAGTGAAGCAGTCGAACACGAGCAACCACCATCCACAGAGCAGCATCAGCGCCAGCAGTATTACCAGCAATGGCAATGCAGACAACTCCCCACCGACCACTCAGAAACGCTCGTCACTCCCATTCTCTTACTCCACCGCCTCTAGTAGCTACCAGCAAGACTGGTCCGTCTTTGCTACTATGAGCAGTGTCTCAACCATCTCTGACATTCCGCGCAAATACCAAGGCACACTCGGTCCTGGAGGATCCATGAATTCGGAACCGAAAGGCTCATCGTCTACAGCAGTTGGTCCAAGCGCGGTTACTCTGCCAAGCTCGAAAAAAGCCATTGGTGCGAGACTAAACGATATGTTCAAGACGGGGCATATGGACACCAACGCGGGGAAGGGTCCCGACAGCAACAGCATCTGTACCTGCAATTGCCCGCAGCACGGGCGAGGGGAATTAGGATATCAACCTGCTACCTCGACCTCAAAGCGCTGGAACCGCAAAGAAATGCAGGAGATGCGAGGATATCCCACAGGCCAATGTGACTCCACAGAGCCACCAGAGCATACCAATTGGGACGAGAAGGATGCAGAACTGCCATTGACCCAGGGCATGGCCAAAAACACGGCCACAAACACGGCCTTCAACTTGGGGGCGATGAAAGCTTTCCTCAACTCGCCCCTGTTTTCTAATTTCCTGAAAACATTGACGGTGATGGCGTCCGTGTCGTTGTTTGCGATTGCTTTGGATGCGATAATTATCCTGGTCAAGACACCCGATCAACAGACACAGCTCTCGGACGACAATGTTGCCCTGGTCTTCACCGTTGTCCTCTCTCTGCTGACGATTGCCTACTCTTGTTTCACCATCTTTTTGGAGTCGAGGCGACCGCCTGAGGGGCTTGACACGTCCAACTCCAAACCGCTGATCGTCATCTTTTCAGAGATCATTGCCTCGGTTGTCTGGGCCCAGGTTCTGAGCATTACAATTTATATTTACATCTGGACTTATGGCTGCACAGAGGCGGGTCAGCGCCAGCTGGACAGGACGTGGAAAGAAGGCTTGGCGGATCAGAATCTTACAGAAAAGCTTTGCCGGCGGCAGGGTGCCATGGTAGGTCTGGAGCTGCTGCTGGTGCTGCTTTTGGTCTTCAACTTTTACACGCATCTGGCTCAGAACTTCAAATTCATCCGTGCTGTTTCGTGAGCTGCTCGACAATTGTTATCTATTTCCATACCACTGCCATTTCTTTCGTTCCTTTCTATCAACCTCTTTTCTTTTTCTTCTCTTTCAATGAGAGCAGGTTTGCTTGTAACATATAATCCAATAAATAATATCGACAGTAGCAAAAGACACAAAAGACACTGCCCTGCTTCAATAGTTTCATTAATGCTGAAAAAGACTGAACACGGCTCTAGAGTACTTCATGACTATGTTGGGGGTTGTGTCGACGACCCTACGGGCGATTGTGTTGGCTGAACAGGGTCTGTCAATTGGCACCATCGAAGGCGACACTGCCAGGAAGACTTTCCAGGAAAGAAGCGTGAGACAGCCTCCCAGTCCCTCTGGCCCAGCTTGCGAACCGACTCCTTCAGATCCCAGTCCTCGCCTGGTGTCCATTGGGTATATAAGAGCTGATGCTTGTACGACGCCTCCCAGACACGGCGACAAGGTGCTTTGGTCCAGCCAGCAAGACTCGGTCCCTGTGTCAACTCTGGCGATTCCTGAGAAGGCTGGGACTTCAAACTTTTAACCACCATCTCCCATTGGTCTTCTCCAAACTCGTCCACAGCATTCATGATTGCGGTATATTCGTGCAGTGTGACCTTTAACGGCTTGTCTGACAGCAGAAAGTATTTCTGCTGCATTGCTTCGACAGATCGGTCGGGAAGATAAAACTTTTGAATAGCCCGAAATGTTGCTGTTGTTGGCTCACCGCTACTTTCTGCGCCGATATATAGTGACTGTGGCGAAGAATAGCCGTCGAGGTTGAAAACTGCTCCTGTCTCACGGAGACCCTTCTCCAACATTAAGATGTCGTCATCCGTCCAGCTATCTTTCTCCATCTCTTGCTTCCTGAGCTGTCTCCAATGGACATTGCATCGTTGCGCGGACACTCCTCCGCCAACATGGCGGGCTACCCATTTCCAATTAATCCAATTGACGTGAACACCGCGTGTCTTGAGTCGCTGTCGGACAAGCTTCTGAAGCCTCACTGACTTTTCCTTGTCCCATTTGAATGGTGGTGGTTTACTGCACGCCAATGCCATTTCGATGCAATCATTTTGGAATTTTTTCTCGTCCTCCGCTTTCCCTGCCGATGTCTTTAGAAACTGACGTGTCCGGTTGGTGAAGAGCTCTTGGCAGTCCTTAGCCGAGACCCCTACAACTGGCTGCTGCTGCTGGCTGGCGTCCGTCGACGTTTCATGTTCATCCACGTTCTTGAACTTGCTAAGCTTCCTCGAAATTTCTTCAAAATCGGAGCCGGTCTCGAGCCATATTCTCCAGAATTGCGCCTCGCGATGAGCCTCCCAGTCAAGGGAGGGCTGACTTGCTGGTTGATGAACAGGCATGTCAAGGTGCTTCCAGTAGGCGCGGCATTCGTCTGCAGCGTGACGGCCGCCCAGCGCATTCGAAATTTCATGCCATCCCCGAGTCCCATTTCTGATAACGTGCTGAATTAAAGCTGTCTCCTCCTCTGGAGTCCATGTTTTCTTGACATCCCACAGAACCGAGTCTTGGTCCCAAATATCTTGGCTGGTTATCGGTGAAGGTGCGACAGACTTTTGTTTTTTGGACCATCTTCCTGTGCGGATCAAATCATCGTCCGTGATACCTTCGCTATCTTCAGATGAATCTGTATCCAGCATATCGTCCTCGAGGCCGTCATCAATGTCGCCACTCTCAAAATCTAAATCGAATCCCTGAGATCTGTAGTCACCTTGCAGGTCGTCAACGACATTGTCATCAAGTTGACTGGATTCATCCGTATCGTGATCGTATTCGTTCACACCCTCCTCCACCTTCATTTCCGGATCCTTGATGTCCCGTGCAATATCACTGCTCATCCGACTTGCGACAGCGGCAACAGACCCAGCTGTTGAGTCTCGAGTGTCATTTCCGTCGTCTCCGGTCGATAAAGAAGGTGAGTTGGTGACCTCTCTGTATTTTTCTTTGCAGACTTCGCGATGAAATCCCAGATCGGAGGCGATGGTCGTCCATGACAGTCCTTGGTCAATGTAGAACAGCAGTTTGTGTACTAAATGAGGCGTCCATTCCTTGTGCTTCGATGTTGGATCCAGCACAGTATTGAATCGTTTATAACACTGTTCGGGGTCAGCCTTGAGACGTTCACCAATATCTTTGAATGACACTCCCGACTCCCGAGACTTTATAATGAAAACGTCCTCCTCCTGGGTCCATGCTCTTGCCGGGATATGCTTGTGCTGGCTGTACAAATAGTCCTCGCTCACATCGCCCAGTACAGATGCTTTCTCCTTCAACGATTCCTCCTTTAGTGCAGTGTTGCCCTCCTCGCTGGCACTGCTGCTTTCGGAACCTTCTGTAGAAATCTGCGCCGCCGCTGCTAGTCTTGAGCGATTTGGGAGGAGATAGTACGGTGTGTTTGAAATATCCAGTTTTATAGGGGTCCAGCCTGAGTCGAGCCTTGGTTTCAACCGAAGACGGTAGCGCATGTAGCAGGTCATAGGCACCATTCCAAAGACCTTCCCGACCTGCCGCCAGTTCATGCCCCTGTTCCTGAGATCGATCAGCAAGGCATCCATTTCATTACTCCATTTGTATCGCTTCAACCCCACCATTCCCGTGTCCTGGAATGACCTCGAAAAGGCTCTCTGGGGAAATGACGGAGTGGCCTTCTGTCGTGACCGAATTTTCTTCCCTCTAGTCTCCAACAACACTGTATTCTGGTTCATACTTATCCATTTCTCACGGATCACGGACTGGGCGATCAGCAGCTCCTCTGAGAGCTCCCGCCAGGATGTTCCTTTAGCGACAGCCTCGTTCAGATAGGCGAGTTTGGGGGTCGTCCAGCTGTGCTGCAGGGCAGGATCCAGCTCCCTCGTATACCGGTTGCGAACTGCAAAATATTCCCGTCCTACCGCGGCTCCAATCTCGTGCCAGGTGTTGCCCTCCAGTCGCATATCCAGGATCTTCGCATCCATCTCGGGAGTCCATTGTTCCGGGGGATAAGAACCACCTCTCCTAGGTTTCAATGCTGCAGTCGCTGTACCAGCAGCAGCGGCGGTTGTGGTGGATTTAGCATCGGTTGCTATTGTGGAGGTAGTGCTCACAGTAGTGGCGTTTGGTGGCTGTGCTGATGTTTGCTGGGACCGCGTCCTGCGCGAAGAATGGATCCATTGACGACGCATCGGTGAATGAGAGGGTCGCGAGATGGATGTTGGTGAAGAGTACATTATGCTATTTAACGAAAACCGCCGGACTACGCCGTGTGCCGGTACATGGGTCCTGGTGCCTCGGGCACCAGTTGCAAGGGTCAGGGCTACCCAGGCCATAATTGTTGTCTGTTTGCTACTCCTTCCTACATAAAATCCCCGAGGTTAGAAAAGGCTATGTATTCGACTCAAGCTGTATATATTGCTCCTTGGTTTTGACATTCACCTTGTTGACGACGCCGCCTCGATGCTAATGCGGAATTCGGGAAGTGGACGCGGAGAGATCAGACACTGATCATACCCCTTGGGCTTCTGTTTCGGCAAAAACACAAATCGCCAGTTTGGACCTTTGGCAGTCACATACTGCACTCTGACGTCGACTCCTCGACTTGGGAAAGTCGTTGCAACCCAACTTATCAGCAGCGTTCTCAATGCACCGCATAAAATGTCGCTGCTCCCGCGCTTTTTTTTCATGACTGAACATCAACACAACTATCGCATAAAACAAAAGACAGCTATGTTCCCCTGCCTGATCAGAGCGATTCGCAGAAGAAAAGCCCAGCGTGCGGTTCGTAACTCAGATGCCGCTCACGACACCAGTGCCAACCGCCGCAAACTGTTCCACAAGCGCCCACGCGATTCCGTCAGCGTACAAGAGCTGGCCCCTCGATATACACCCTAGTCTTTCTCTGGCCTACATGGCGTCAAGGCCATAACTAGCGGATGCGAGTCATTCACACTGGTTTATCCGGAGACATCTTAACGCCTAGCCCAAATTTCCCCTCAACGCGGTTGTATCATCCACGCCTGTCTTCGCCCTTTTTTCAGCTCTGTGTCGTCTTCAAAGTAAAATAAAGGAAAGACTGATATTGCGGCTGAGAAGATTATTGTCAAGGGTAAATTGAAGGTTCGACGACGCAAAGTCGCACAAAATATGGAAAATCTTTCACTGCAGTTTTTTATCTTTTCTCTCTCTTCCTCGCCTCCCTCTTCTCTTTCTGCTTCTCAGGATGTTCAAGGACTCGACAAAAATCAAGAATCTGGCAATACATGTGGACACTGGCGCCACCATTGGACCAAAGGACACGCCTCTCATCTATGGGCACTCGGAGGCATTAACGCTACTCCAGGCCACGGTTTCGTTCGAGACCAGCCATGACTGCAAGGCAAAAGGGATCGAGGTATCGTTCAAGGCTGCAGCAGGGACATTATACTACGGCAAGTCTTGTCGCATCGAACAAACATACTCATTCTTTTCATTAAATATTAATCATCCTCAGCCGCTTTCATGGATACTGCAATCACTCTTTATTAGCCCCAGAGGAGATCACCTTGAAGTTAGAGGGCGAGCAGGTCTTTTACTCCAAACAGTGGGATTTCGATGTCCAGTTTTCAAAACCAGGTTGGATTGCAAAGGGAACATACTCACGCCAAGTTTCCATGCTCCTAGACCCCACTTTCCCATCTTCAACATATCATTTCAACGGCTGGATGAAGTACGAATTCGAGGCGCGACTCAAGGAGTCTAAGGGGTTCGGGATCGCCAGGACAGATATTGTGGTCAACCAGGAAGTCTGGGTACTCAATTCTTCGATCCCTGCAATGGAACTTGTCCAGATCCCAGTCGTAACGGAGGCATGTTGGAAGAGGTCTTTGCCATTCCTAGTGACGATCCCTTCCAAAACTTTGTGTTTCGGGCAGGTGGTACCGGTCACCATCCAAGTAAAGCCATGTATAACAAGCAGCGAGTTGGAGGGACAAGAGATCATTGTTACCAATGTCAGCTTTGCGCTTCAGGAGACCAGGACAGGACGAGCATTATATACGAAGGATGTGCACCAGTTGACGGAGAGGTTCATAAATCTGTCTGTCAATACAGGTTGGCCGCAAAGTATCGAGGGCTGGGAGCGGACCATATTTGTATCGCTTCCATCCTCACCAGCGCTCTCGGCTAGTATGGTGACCCGGTTCCTGGATATCACTCACAGCCTTGTGGTGACAATGGAGTTCAGGTCCAGCAGGATGAAGTCGGGGAGGATACAAGTGAACTGTAAGCAGAAATCAATCAATGCACTTCATGTACATGTTAGTTCATACATCTCTAACGCGCCCTGTTCTCCGTAATCATTATAGTCAACGTTGATATAACCTCTCCCCGGACGATGTCTTCTGCCCCACCTGTCTACGGCGATGCGCCCCAGCATATTGATGCAGTGCTGGGCATACCAACAGACTTCTCGGACGAGTTGCCACGCTATGCCCGGTACGAGAGCTAGTAGGAATAAAAAGTCGTGACTCGATTTGATAGGCCAACGCGCTCGGCGGATTATTGTTTTTTTTTTTCTTGCAGTCAAGGGTGGCCGTTATTCTCTTCTAAATCATCACTTCCTCACTCCTCCAACATCCGTCATTTCCTTGTCTATTGCCAAAGCGTCATCATCCTCATCCTTGGCATTGTGTTAACACACGTAACGCTCCCGCTCCGTCTCACAAACTCGCGCTCTCTTCTTGACAGCTATTGTACGTTACCTCGTGCTGTTCCTATCAACCTCATCGGTGGCAAAAAAGAAAACCCCGCGCGCACGCGCATTACCCGCCCCTTCCTCCTCCCAGCTTGCGGCATTCAAATGCATCTGCATACGCCACCTTTCTAATAGCCTCCACCGCATAGCGATCGCCAATCCATTTACCCTCTCACTCACTCATCCATTCCCGTCAATTCGATCCCGTAGAATCGTACTCGAATGAATTCAGGGCTATGAGCATGACACAGCGTACTTCTACACCACAACCGGAGCTTGGCGTTGCGATCGATAAAGGTTTCCGCAAGACTCTGCAGGCGAGGATCCGGACTCTTCTGCAGGCAAAAACTGAAGGGTACTGTACCTGAACTATAGCGTCGCTAGTCCTTGTCTCAATCGTTTTATTTTATCTACCCCGTCCAGTGTTCTGAGTTTGCGCCACCAAGTAGCAATCGCCGAGGAATCTGCAGGACAGGATCAAGGACCTGGAGATTTCGCTACTGCAGGATAGACCCAACATCAAGGAGACGAATTAATCGGCCAAGCTTGCCGTGTGCCATTGGATTCATGCTTATACCGCACACAATAAAGCTCGCCATGAGCGGTCAATCTTGCAACTGTAGAATGGCAGACTATGACTTGTTGCTGAGACATTGGCAATAAACGATGGGAGCAGGAGAGCACGTCGTCCTAGGACGACAGGAAGACAGACTGTTGGCCTAACATCCAATAAGGTGCTCTGACGTAGGAAATCTCGGCGTACCTTTCTGGTAGCTTGAAGACAAGCATGGCTAGGATAATATCGACTAGTGGACTCATCAACTCACCAAACGCCTTTTGTGCTAGAAGCCAGCGTGAAACTTGGATCGGTGTCTCTTTAGGCGCTGACGACTAAAGATACTTATATCTCTCCCTTTTTACCATCTTCCTCTTCCTTATTCTTTGACACGGTTGTACCGGAGCAGGTTTCCTGGATCATACCCTGTTCATTTCGAGCAATCTCACCTGCAGCTGTTAGCCAACGAGGAATACTTTGCACTGGAAAAGGTTGCGGGCGTACGCTACATGCTTCTAAGCACCCAAACACCAAAGGGTCCAGCATGTTTTCTAGTGAGTCAACAGATGACAATCAAGCTTGGACACTGCCTTAACAAACTATGTTTAACATGGACCCACAACGTTCATTACCTTTTTAGATTGATAGACACTTTGAAATTTCATACTTGCCGCAATTGCAGCTTCCTCTTCGGGACAACCCAACGAAATACCAAAATGAAACGCTACTGGATGGAGAAATGGTGGTGGAGAACGATGGAAACAAGGTACGGCATTAGATTCAACTCGAGAGCAATTTAGTGCATCAATAGCACCCTGTTGCAGCATACTCATTGCCTTCTACCCCTTTCCTCTGGCCCCGCACAAATGCCCAGAAATCACATCGTTTCCTTGTGTTTGACCTGATGGCTCTGAACGGGACTGTCGTGACGCAAAGGTCCTATAGCACGCGGCTAGGCGTAAGTTGATTTCCATGAAGCGGACTGATCTGCCACACGCTTCCTGATGATCTTCAAGAGCAATTGATTTACCTTGTCTATTTTTGCATAATTTAGATGATGGATCAAGATGTTCTAGCAGTGCAAGCAAGCAAAACGAGCGACATGAAATCAAACGAACCGTTTATGTAAGGAACAAACGACATAAATCAATGCGGAAAGAGAATACAGGTCGTGGAACTGTCTGTATCACTTACGGGGACTTTTGCCGTATTTCATTAGAATTGAGCGCAAGACCATGCAGCGATCATACGGGCTGAACATCATTCTGTCTGGAAGTAAAAAGCATAAACATGGCGGTGAGGGCTTGATATTTGTGCCAGTAAGGCAACCATATGTTCCTGGAATAAGCCCGAAGCTGTAAGGCCCAGTCCCTTGAAATTCGTCGCGCTCCTTTTTTTTTTTTTTACCTGGCACCGAGATGTATTTCTAACGCCATACATACCACTAATCCAAACAGGCTAAAGTGGAAGTCTCATATAACGGCGCAATTCCAGATCAGAGTGACTTTAAGCAAAGAAAGAAAACCTTTGTATTGCATTCATGTAAAGCAGGGAACTGGCACGAAATTTTATGACTATGTCACGCCAGAACCAGCACTTGCATTGGAGTAAGTCATTGGATCGCTTTTGGCAGTCATGGCAAGAGTGAAATTTTTCTTTTGAGATCCCCTATGACTGACCTACACTCTACGGTTTAGGTGGCATACATCTACACCGGACAACAAAATCGCTGAATTTTGGTATGTATTTGCGCAATAGCTTTGACTTCAGCATCGCCATTTTCACTTCATGAAGACTGCGATATTGACGTGTGCCTTGTTTTGTCCTATAGGTGGGATCTGCAATGGCCGACACAAATGTTCGAGAGGGGATATGGTTTGGAAACACGGACTGGCGGCTGGAGGTTTTACCGGGTACGAGAGGACAAAAAGGACATTGATGATGAGGCCACAGTGCTGGCGCTCGTAAAGGAACTAGAGACGTCAGTCACCAAACAGCAGGTTCGTCCTTTGAAGTTATATTTGCACCATGTTGCATTAGTGCATTTGACTGACGTTGTGTTTTACGGATTTGCCCTTTAGTTGGAGTCACAGATTGACCACATCAGGACGCAATGGAAGGCTAGAGAAGCGGGAACGTCATCAAACGGAACTGCACAATCCTCAAACCCGATCCAGCGCCTTCCGGTTCGCTCACTTTCCATCAACAACAGTCATACCGACGGCCAACCAGCTCTTGCGACATCACTTTCTTCTCATTACCTGCAGTCGCCGTCTACGGCAAGTCAATCTGGTTCACTTGGTTACTTTCCCAAGAAAGATCAGGAGCGCAAATCGTCTGTAGATGATTATGGCTCTTCAAATTCACACTCAGCCTCTACCTCAGGGACCTTTTCGCACCCTTTACCGCCAAAACCCCCACCCTTCCAATCTCGGCAGATGTCAACTGATCCGTCTCAACCCCAGTCGGTGGTCATTGGCAACAGCAACAGTACGAAAAGTGCAGATCAGGAGCATGGGTCAAGCCCCTCCCCGACCATTTCCTCTTCGGCGTCAAGCAATCAAATTGTAAGGAAGTCGACACCTCCACCCGTTACATCGCCTGTAGCAAGTTCTTCTACGCTTTCATATACATCTTCATCCGCGACATCCACATCGGCAGCATCACCAGTATCAGCGACAGCTACTAAGAATCCACTAAAGCTTTCCCAAGTTCAAGCGCATCTTCAACCTATCAAATCATGGATGACTGTATCGCCCATCCCAAGAACACCACTGAGTGACAAGAGCGTGAAGACCATAAGGAGCGAGAGACGCGACAGCAGGGACTCTATTACCGGAAGTACTTCGCCGCGATCTGTGTCGTCATCGTCAAGGAAAAGCTCGATGTCCATAATTGATACCTCAAAAGAGGTGTATGCGGCAACACCAAATGCAGCGTTCAAGTTTGGAGACACAACAGGCGCCACGGAGAACTCGCCTGCTTCAATGTCGAGTGCTTTATCGACATCACAAGAAAACCAGCCGCAGACGCCGACACCAGCCCATACGCCCACGCCTGCTGGAATGTCCCGTCCGATTGTAACTCCTGCACCTCCCCCAACACTCGCTCTTCCACCAACCAGTATCGCGCTTCCTATTGCCCCGTGCAATGTGGAAAACAAGGCTGAAGATGAAAAGGGGCAAAATGTAGATCCATCCTTCGCGGACGATACTACAAAATCGACGACTTTAATGACAGCAAATCAAAAGCAGAATCTTTCTGAGGGCGAAAGTACATCTGTTCTTGGAAAGCGTGCCGTTGAGCCATACATTTCCGCGGAGTACCGCTCAGAGGATTCACTGGCTCAACGACGAAAGGTCTCGGATGGACTTCAATATTCGCCAAAGGCAGAATCTCCTATCATAAGTATCGGGATACCCAGCCTGGCTGCTTCTCGATCTCCAAAATCGTCCAACAGGTCACCATTGGCGGAACAGTACGGTGATCAGCAAGTCCAAAAGCTCTCCCCATTACTTTCGCCAATAAGCAGTCCAGGAACCGTGGCCGTAAGCCCTGACGACAGACAAACATCGCCTCGCCCATCGCACTCCTCACGCCCCAGAGCAATTACGGGCTCCAAGTTGTTCAACGAGCTATCAACATACGTGGAAGGTTCGATTGTGAATGATGACACTACTTCAGTAATGAAGGATGAGATCGTAACCGTGAAAGCCGACCCAGCCTTGCCTAGAGATTATCAAGGGAGGATAAAAGGGGGACGTCCTTCTATTGCAGTGGGTGAGGATGTAGATATGAAGAACGATAGCGCCAGCTCTGCCGCCACAACGGAATCCCTTCCCACTCCAGCACTGACTATCGCTGAGCAAATTGCGTATCAACCGCCGACCAATCACGACAAGGCGCTGACGATGGCAAAGGCGAGGGTTGAAGCGATGTCCAGGATGGAAAAGCAAGCGGAGGAACAGACCGCAAAGGTGGAGAAGATGCAGGAAGATATTGAAAGGTTTAAGGAAAATTCGCGCATGCGAAACGAAAAGGCGCAAAAGCGGAAGCTGCAGGAGACAATCGAAGCTCCTGTCCAGGACCGCAGGGCTCAGCCTGTGCGACAGATCAACCAACAGCAAGGTCGACAACTCAACTCAGATGCGCCAGTCCAAAGAGGTCAAAGCCAAAGCGCTCAGCGTCACGCCTCTTCGCCTCAGGATCAGCAACGTCCTGGGTACCCGACAAGGCAATCCAAAGCCGCCTTCCGGACGGAAGCACAGCAGAGCGCTCAGAATAGCCCAAAAACCCAACCCCGAACAGAGCAATATCCTGGCCAACAAAAGGAGCTGATCCAGCCATCGGGAGAACCATCGCCGCTACCTACCGCCCAAAAGGAGCAGCGCACCACTGCCAGTGATCCCAACTCACCCAATCCAGGACGTTCCGATCAGCAGACCGTTGACATGCCAAAACAAAAGATGCTACACCCCAGTGAGGCTACTCGCCACCATAAGAGAATCAACTCCATGGACCAACAGTTACACATGTCGCAGTCACTCAGCTCGCTACTCCCAGATCAAACTACCGCTGACCAGCGTGAGCTTTCTGAACGACTTTATGGACATCCGTACAGCAAGAGATTGGACATAAGCCAGCACGGGGAGTTAAACCATCGGAGATCCCATTCCGACGTCGGGATTTTGTACAAGCCTGTGACCACTGCCATTGTTCAACCGCAGCCCATGGCGCGGGTACCGCAGCAGGGGCAAACGATACGTGATGGGCCACCCATGCAACGTAACCTCTCACCTGTCAGACCTAATATAGAGCATCGCCAGGGCACACACCCTCCTCTAACGGCCAACATGCCGACAGCACTCCATTCTGGGATGGATAGCTCAAGTACGAGAAACAATAACTCGTTCTTGTCGGTCACGAAGGAGGCTACACCGACAAAGCGCGAGTCTAAGGCGAGGCTGCAGTTTATTCTTAATGATGAAGACTCGGGACCTGAGAGCTATGGCGAGGAAGACCCTCAGGAGCGCCGTTCGAGCCCAGAGGCAAGTCACTGGAGCCAAAGAAACCCCGCCCAGGAATCTACGCCGAAGACAAATGCGCCACCAATGGAATTTGGCGCTCGCTCCCCATATACTCCTGACTATGGTGTTATTGAGCACCAAGGCATGCACGCACTTCCGAACGTGCCCACGTCAGTCATGGATCCTAGCGCTGCGCGTCGTCAGTCCACGAAAAAGCTGAAACTGTCCCAGGATGTTCCTGGAATGGACCAACATTTTGACGCAAGGACGGATGAATACGAGTACCATTTGCGTCAGTCACACATGCATTCCCTGCCCCCAAGGGGAGCTCCGCATTCTTCTCAACGCTCAGCACCGCAGCCTGATCGCTGGCCCCAGCAGGTACACCCACCTCCTCCGCACCCTATCCCATCAACATTGAATCATACTCAGCCTCATATCCCTGGAAGGAGAAATCCTGGCGATGGACAAGTTGCACCTCCAGGCCCTCAGCAACAGGTGTCTCACTCGAATACTCGTCCAGCGTACTCTGGTCCAGAGCAGCCCCTGCATGGTAGCCAGGCAGGCAGACCCTTACACCATGAACAGTACTCTGCTCCTGGGTCATTGGCAGCACAAGAAGGCCCCCGACCTCCTGAACGTCCAACACATTCTAGACACTCTTCAATGACCAAGGCAACCATTAGCCTGGAGCAGAGCCATCCACAAGGCCCAAGCTATCAAGCTACTCGTGTAAAGTCGACGCAACCCCATGGACCGCCTGATCAGTATAACCGAGGTTACCCTCCTCCATCTCTAGGCCAACCCTCTGGACAGGTTCGACCAGTATCTCAGTCACAGCAGCAGCAGGCTCAATACCACCAGCAGCAGCAGCAGACTGCTGCAGGTGTGAGCGCAAGGAAAAAGGCTCCTACCGCAGATGAGCCACACGCGGGAACGTTTGGTGGTCCACAGGGCCTTGGTGCACACGCAGGATATGAGTCGAGGGCTTCCCATCCCCAGCATTTGCACTCTCACCAGCAGGCAATGCAGCAACAGCAACAACGTTCACATACACACCACCCATCTTCAAACCGCCATCCGGAACAAGAGCCTGTGCATGATGTTGAACCACCGCCAGGACACCACAAGCAGTCGCAAGCCCCTCCACAATTTCGTGCAGTCCATCACGAACAGGCTTCGGCTGCGGGACCTCAGAGCTTCTATGAACAAGAAGCTCATGCTGCCAACTTTGGATCAGGTCGCTCGTCCATGTATGGCTCTCAACCGCTGCACCCATCTTCCGCTCCGGAAAAGCAGCCAGCCTCTTACCCGCCTTATCATGTCGCAGGCTCGCCGCATGACCCCTCATACCGCCCATATCCTGGGAGTGGCGGTATGCGATCGTCGTCAGGCAATGATCTCCCTCCTAAGGATGACCATGTGCGTGGGGGCCTTGGTGCACGGGGGTCTGCGAACCATCTTCCTCCAGAGCATGCAGCATCACTTCATCCCTCACAGCGACAACATCCGCAGCATCCTCAGCACGCGCCACCACAGAACTCTCAGCAGCAGCAGCAGCAGTCGCACGATTATCGACATGGCTCCGCTTCATTCCACCATCAGCAACAACAGCAGTACCCCCCACAGCAGAAATCGATGCATGTACAGGACCACCCACAGTACCCTCCTCACCACAATCCTAGTCAAAAGGTCTCATCTCCTCGCCACGGACAATTGTCTGTAGGAGGACATCCAAGTGAACATGACCCGAACTACCGACCCCAGATCCCTCATGGCCAAGGGCAAGGACCGGGACAGGCACATGGCCGTGGACATGCTTGGTGATGACGCATATTACATACCCCTCTTGATCTTTGCCCATCAAGTCTGCGCATCGTTTTCTTACTTCTTTTATATGTTTTAACTTCTGGCTGTAGTTATTTTCTCTCTTTATCTCTGTCTTAAAACTCGCATTTCTAGTTCCATTCAATCTCTGTTGTCCCTCTTTTTCATTATTTGTAGCTGCTTGCGTGTAATAATATGAAAAATGTCGCGTAAGAATTTGACGCGTTTTTTCTTGAAATGGTCCGTTGTTTCTATCGGTTGTGGCACAGATCCATCCCACTTTAAACCGAACTGCTGTATGGCCTGCATGACCTCTCTTTTGCTTTACCCTTTTTTCCCCCGTCCTCTATTATTATCCTGGGCTTCTGATCAGCACCGGAAATCCTAAGGTCCGCGCACCTATCTGGAACTCAGGTCCTTTCTTTCCACTATGCTCTCTTTTACGTTTTCGGTCCTCCCATTCTTTTCTTTGTTCCCCACTTCACGATAGAAAGAAAATTAACTCGTCCCTTCGCAAATACATTTCATCCCTCGAAATGCTGCTTCTTGTTCCTTCGCAAAAGACTAGTGATGGTGATGGTGATCAAGAGCGCGATCACCCACCCCATAAACAACGTTCCTCCACCAACAAAGTCCTCCTCATATTGCCTCCACAAACAGATCTGAGCTCGACAGTAATTGTATCGGACAGGGCAATCAAGACGACACGCAACACGACTCTTCTCCACT
This sequence comes from Dissophora ornata, assembly GCA_025201705.1. Taxonomy (NCBI): domain Eukaryota; kingdom Fungi; phylum Mortierellomycota; class Mortierellomycetes; order Mortierellales; family Mortierellaceae; genus Dissophora; species Dissophora ornata. Next base: position 2,725 of record MU616761.1, on the reverse strand, counting down.
CGAAGGATGGAGGCGGAACAGGAATGGCGACATCCTCATGGCCAAAGCAAGGGCAAGAGGCAAAGCATGAGATGCACAACATGATACATAGTGGCAGTTGTTGCAGTGGCAAAGGCAATGGTCGCGCTACTCAACCCTCGCATCCGTATGCATCACCATGTCAACAACCACAGCATGCATTAACACCGCCACTGATTCAATACCGCCACCCGCGCAAGGACTCCTCCAAGCTGTGGAGTCAGCATCTTGCATTTCTGGAAGGCTTCAATTCCCCCGCTGCTCGTAGTCGCAGTGGTGCTGTGTCGTCAGAGACCTCGTGTTCCTCCTCGCGTCGGCACTCACAAATGGACCTCTTCGCATCCAATACCACTAATGCTCAGTACTTCAAAACGCGACACGTCTCTTTGCCACCTACGACTGGTCAACAAGATGAGTCGCGGTATCGGTCTCAGTCGCATTCGCGATCGGGCTCCCTGCCAAGATCGCGATCACCCTATCCCACAGATTCTTCACGTATACTTCGAGAGGCGTTCAAGAAGGCAATGACGGTGCAGTCGCCGGTGCTGACATCCACCAGTGCAGGAATGGTACTAGACCTATCGCGCGGTCATGATAAGGAGATTCACTTGAAGAAATCAGTGACAGGGGACGTAGATATGGACGACGGTAGGCAGGAAGTCACAGCCGAGGTCAAGAGAAAGTCGTATGAAAACGACGCCAACAATAATGAGATACGGGACAGCAGTATTGGCAGTCTTGCGATCAAGCCAGAAAAGGGAGAAGACGCGAAAGACGCGGCGTTAGGCATGCGATCAAAACTTGGGTCCTCGCGATCGCCCTCACTATCGTCGCTGTCAGCGCCGCCGTCTTCACAGAGCCGCACTTTCTGGGATCAGAGCAGCCCAGTCATGACGGCTCACGATATTTCGTTAATGACAGCCTCATTAGGTGCCCTTACTCCACTAGAGATTCAAAGGCGGATATATACTAGTGAGCAGCAATCGAGGCTACATTTGTCGACACGTCGGAGAGGCTCTCGTATTAGTTCTCGGAAATCCGTTACAACAACTGCAATTGCAAAAGGTGCTGCTCCCACAAGCGGTACCACCCCATTGCTTCAGAGTAACCTGCAGTATCAACTTCATCGTTTCCAGAATCCCAACCAGGGCCATTACCAAAACCAGGGCCAGAACCAGGGCCAAGGAGGCAGAGTGTCGTCTATTCATCCTTTCGATATACCATTTCAGCTTCATCATCAACACCACCGTCTTCGTTTGCCGCCGTACAAACCATCTTCATCAGGACTAGGTCTTGGTAGCGGAGTTGGCGATGATGTCTCACGTCCTATTCCATCTGGCTATTACTATCTTCCGCCGAGTGCATTCCGGACAGCAGCAGATGTTGCGGCAGAAGCACGAGAAGAGGCGGAGGGGGGACGATATCAAGAAAAAGAGAGGAAAGATATCGACGAAATTGGACCTGAAGACGAGTTTTTGGTGTTTTCAGAATAATATAATTTCTTTTTGCACCATTCGACTGAAGTGACCATGGTGAAAAGGGGCAAAATGTCGTGTTGCAGGAGCATCATGCGTGGGAATAAAACAAGTACGCAAAGAGCTCAGCAAAAGCTCGAATCTTGCGCTGCAAAACATGCTTTGTCTTGAAAAGATTGATTAGACCGTCAGCGGATAGCACAGATAGCATTAACTCCTGATCCAGTCGGAGGGGCAATGTACCTGGGACGGGTAGCAGTGATCAGGCATCGCTGCACTATGTCATTGTAGAAAGTAGCCCTTCTTTGGCAGCAAGCCGCTAGCGATTGGGACGACGATCACAAAGCTACTCTTTCGTGTGCCCCGGTCGTATCCTAGCGCTGAGGAGGATACATCCAATCCTGTCCAACTGTGCACATATACATATATACATATATAGGATACCATAGCCGTGGGATAGTTGACGAGGCGGAATGCCAATTGACTAAAATGAGTTCACTGAGTTGTTTTCGCGATTCCATCCATCCCGATAAGGAACCGCCTAGTCGAGCTATCAGGTAATACCGGACTGACCGACAGATTCACAGACCGGCGAAGGAAAATGGCACACCGACACCCACTCTGCTCTCTTTGGAGTACAGTAGTCATGCCGATGTATACATTTTAAGAGACTTTGTTTATGTTTTATCCGCTCTTTTCCAGGGATGCTCTCATTCCTCGGCGTGGCGATTAAAAAAAAAGGAAAGGAAAGGAAAGGAAAAAAGGAAACTTCGGGATATTGGATGATGACGATGGATCAAATGGCGACATTTTCTCCACCATCAATGAGTCTTCTTAAAGTTTTATTTTTCCGAGGGTGGTTTTGCATTAGCAAACCGACACGTTCAAGATAGAGTTTTGGCTTTCTACGGATTATTCCCACGACTGCCCGGCATAGGAAACAAGGAAGTACATGACCTGTTATTATTGTTACTCACATCCTGCAAGCCAACAACAAGAACGAGACCATACTGAGCGCGGTTTCGATCAATACTTTATCATGACGATAAACGGAGAGTCGACCAGTGGACGGGGAAAGAAGGAAATTAATGGGAGTGGGCGAGATAGTTTAGGGATGAGCCGTTGGAGGCGAGGGATGGAATAGGGTGTACCATGCGTGGGAATATAAACGCACGTGAAGGGCACACATTTACCACACAACACACACACACACACACACACACACACACACA